>CM052899.1:172849706-172892380 GCA_028534135.1 Potos flavus | reverse complement strand
GAATTTGTCACCAGCAGATCTGAAATAAAGAGAAATTTCATGCAAAGGAAAATAATCCCAGATGGAACCCTAAAGATATAGGAAAGAATCAAGAGCAACAAAAAGGATAAATATGTGAGTGAAACTAAGTAAATATTGACTGCATAAGATAATAATATCTCATGGGGTTGAAAATAGAGAAGTAAAATACCTACTAAAAAAGCATACTCTATGAGCGAGGAATAAATGGAATTAAAGTGTTCTAAGGTGTCCATATTGCCTGGAAGAAGGAATTTATTAGTGTATATCAGACTCTGACACATCAAGGATGCAATTTAAAATTTTTGCGCCACTAAAAGCAGAGTAAAGAATACATAACTAACATACCAAAAGAGAGATGAGTTAAAATAATAAAAAAACACCTAATCCAAAAGAAGGCGAGAAAGGAGAGAGAACACAGAGCAGCAGAAAACAAACATAAAACAAACAGTAAGATGATAGATTAAAAATCCAACTATATCGGCATTAAGATTTACATTAAATGTAATTGGACCAAATATTAGTACAATTAAAAGACACAGATTTCAGGCTGGACAAATCTTCCAATTGCTCTCTATTGTCTTAGCATGGTTCATGAGGTTTTTCTGCTTGTTGTCATCTCCTTCCCCTATATTATCCAATACGATAGCCATTCACCTACTTCTTGATGTATACACACACTAGGGTCCTGGAAAAGGCTGGCAACTAGAAAAACAGTTTTATCAAAATAATTTTTCTTGTATAAAATAAGGAAAAACAAACATTTTAGATTAAGTTGAAAATATGGTACTACACTAGTAGCTATAGAAAAAGTAGAAAAGAGGGGTGCCTGGGTTACTCAGTGGGTTAAGCATCTGCCTTCAGCTCAGGTCATGATCTCAGAGTCCCTGACTGAGCCCCACATCGAGCTCCCCGCTCAGCGGAGAGTCTGCTTCTCCCTCTCCCTCTGTCGCTCTCCCTGACTTGTTCTCTCTTTCTCTCTCTCAAATAAATAAATAAAATCTCTAAAAAAAGAAAAAAGAAAAATAGAGAAGGATACAGATTTATTACTAAATTGGGAGTGGCTGAAAATGGGGACATGGGAGCTTTCTAAGTGATGGAAATGTGCTAAATTTGGATCACGGTCATAGCTGAATAACTCTGTAAATTTACCAAAAGTCGTTGAATTGTACACTTAAAATGATACATGTAAATTATACTTCCAAAAAAAGTATTTAAAAAGGTTACTATGAAAGACAGCTCTATGAAGTAGGTATTATTAGCCCATTTTATAGATGAGGAAATTGAGGGCAAGATTTTCCCAGATCAACGCTGACTGCAAGCCTTTTATCCATGGAACTCTGCTATCATTCTTCTCCACATTTACGCTTCCAGATTGGTTAGTCTCAAAACCACACTTTAAGAATGGCAGGGGGCAGTTAATGTGTCCACCTAACAGATGAGAACACTGAGGTTAGCACGGAGATCACACAGGACACAGGCCCCCACTCCTTGAGAAAGCTGTACTCACTCTTCACTGAGGCCACCAAGTCGGCCCAAGACCTGGTGGACGATGCTCTCATGGTCATCTTGCAGGTGCGTCTGCAGCACGGAGGACAGGGCATGCTCCTCCATCCACATCTAAAGCCAGCACAGAGCAACAGGGGTCAGCTCAAAGTCACGTCACCCATCATCGTTTTGTTGGAACACGCCTTTTGTTTCTTGTCTAGAAGCTCCTTTTCTCCCCTGATTTCATTAAAATGTTCTCTTACAGTTCCTTCCAAAGATTTTTTAAATTTCTAATTTGCATTTAAGTCTTAAAACACTGAACATTCATTTTCCATGGCGTGAGGCAGGCATCTAATTTTTTCTGCACAAATGGTTACTAATTGTCCCAACACCATTTATTAATTTATCTTTTTATGACTGGCCTGTCATGCCACCTTCTTACAGTTTCCACATATACACAAATGTCATTCCAGGCTCTCCATTGTAGTGCTTGGGGCTGTCTTTTTATTTCTGCATCAATTGCTGCTTCACTATGCTGCTTTAATTTCTGTTACTTTATAGCAAAACTGCATAGACATTAGGGCAAATTCTCCCATATTCTTTTAAACAAAACTGTCTTAGCTATTCTTGGTTGCTTTACCTTTCATATGAATTTGAGCATCCGTCATCAAGTTTGGGAAAACTGCCTTTTGGATTTTCTTGTAATTGGACTGAATTTATAGATTAATTTGGAGAGGATCACCACCTTTCCAAGATCAAGTTTTCCCATTCAAGAACATGGCATTTCTCTTCACTCTTACTTTACGCCTTCAACAACAGTTTATAAACTTTCCACTAAGCTCTTATCCACATTGGTCGGGTTTGTTTTTAGGCACCCTACGGCTTTTGTTCTGAAGAGGATCCTTATTGGTGTTACCACTAGGTGCTGCTGGTATGTAGGAAATCTACTGGTTTGGGGTGCTGATTTTGTATCTGGGAAACTTCCTGAGCAATCAGAATAGTTGTAATAGTTTGTAGATTCTTCGGGCTTCTCAATGGAGACCCTCACATCATCCACAAAAACCCTACAAAGGAGCCTTGGATGATCAACTGTGTTGTTTAGATCTTATCTTTATGGCCTGACATATGATTTTTTTTTTTTTTTGAGATGGGAGGGGGAAAGGCAGAGGGAGAGGGAGAGAGAGAATCTCAAGCAGACTCCATGCTCAGTGAAGAGCCCGACACGGGACTCAATCCCAGGATCCTGGGATCATGAACTGAGTTGAAGGCAGACACTTAACTGACTGAGCCACCCAGGTGCCCCTGGAACTTTTCATTAAATTCAGTCTCTGACTTCTCTTGTAGTAGAGACCTCTCTGAGTCTACAATAACCTGTCAGAGTGCTCAGGGGGCTAGAACTTCACAGAAAATTCTACTATTTTCTATGTAAATAGAAACGTTTTTACATAGGTTTCTGGGCACCTGGGTGGCTCAGTTGGTTAAGCCTCTGACTCTTGATTTCGGCTCAGGTCATGATCTCAGGATTGTGCGATTGAGCCCCGTGTCAGGCTCCACACTCAATGGGGAGTCTGCCTGAGATTCTCTCTCTCTCCCTCTACCCAGTCTCTCTCTCTCTCTCTCAAAAGAAAAAAGAAGAAAATTCTGTACAGCCTTGCTTTTCTAAATGGTAAATGAACACAGTCACTAAAGTATCTGGGGGTCTTTGGTGGGCACTTCAGAATGCAGGTAAAAACAGTATCAGGACTCAAACACAGTCGAGGGAACCAAGGCCATCAGACTCCAAGGTGCCTGCAATTGTCACACCAACCTCTCCAAAGCTATCAAATGCCAGCTCGTGAATGCTTAAATTCAGAAGCAACAAGCTGCTTCAGCAGGCTCGAGTGCTGACCCTGGTCATTGCTACCTGGTAATTCTGTGGCTTTGGGCAAGTTTACTCTTCGTTTCAAGTGTATAGTTACCGAGGAGCGACAGGGAGAAGGAACTAGCAATCAAGGCATGCCCGGTGCATGCTGGGGGTTTTGCAGCGTCCTCCCATAAATGGGGCGGGTTCACAGGTGGCTGGGTTCTAAAGCCAGCACCTCAGACAAACATCGTCATGCTGAGGGAGGGAGAGTTGCTGTTTTAAAAGGCACAGTCAGGGCAGGTCTCATTGTGGGGGTGGCCTCATATGAGGGTGACATGGGAGCAAAGACTGCAGCAGAACAAAGAGGTCAGAGGGAAGCCAGACCCTGACATGGAAGGCCTCACAGGGCATGGTGAGGATGCTGGCTTTACCCTGCATGAAAAAAGAAGCCACTGGGGGGTTGTAGCAAAGAAGTGACACAGCGTGACTGTCTTTTAGCAAACCTGATGTACTGGTGATTATAAGATGCACAATTATTTTAAGTATCACTAAGGGAGACAAATCACTGCCAATTAAATTATGATGCATCTCAACATCCAGGCGGTTAAATGTTTTTAAAGTGTGTATCTTAAAAATTAGTGTCACGTGGTATGTTTTTAAAGGATTGCTCTGGCCGGGGGTTGAGAATAGACCACAGCAGGGGGAGGCAGATTCGGGGAGACCGGGGGCCGGCTGTCATGGTGATCGGATGAGAAGTGTGGCACCTGTGACCAGGTGTAAAGGCAGACATGATGAAAGTGGCTCCATTCCAGACTAGACAGAAGGCAGAGCCTGTGTGACTTCCTGTCAGTTGCACATCGGGGGTGAAAGAAGGGCAAGTCGAGACAAGCCCAAGGGTTTTGGCCCGGTCGACGGGAAGACGGAGGAAGAGTGTGGATGGAGTGGGTTGGGCAGGAAGACGAACAATTCTGTTTGGGGGATGGGATAGGTCCATGTCTAGTCATCAAATACAGGAAGATCTCAGGCAGATAGTAGAGTTTGGAACGCATTCTGAGCTCGTGACATAAATGAGGGAGGTGCCGCGCTCAGTCCAAAAACCAAGGGACGGAATCCTGCCGAGAACCATGTAAGTGAGCTTGGAAGCGATTCTCTTCCGGCGGAGCCTCCGGATGAAACCCCGGCCGTGGGCTGGATTGCAGCTGTGAGACCCCAAGTAGAGGACCCAGTGAAGCCGTGTCTGGACTCCTGACCCGCAGAAACTGTGGGATAATGAACGTGTGTTTCCTTAAGCTGCTGGCTTGGTGGTTATTTGTCATGCAGCCTTAGGACACCAGGACAGACGGTGTGTGACTGGACGGCTCACTAAGAGAGTGCATGCAGACGGAGAGAGGAGGGCCCCGGGCTGCATCCTGGACCACTCCAGGGGGCAGATGCGGTGAAGGTGAGAAGGAACCAGCAAAGGAGACTGAGAGCTCAGCACAGGTGGGAGCAGGTGCAGTGGCCAGGTGATGGAAACCTGCCTGCAGTGGGGCTGGGAGAGTGGGGGGAGAATGGGAGGTGGTGCCAGGATTTCCAGTCTGATGGACTGACGGCCGCGGGGGTGTTCCTGATGATGGGAAGAGCTATGGACCACGCCCACCGCCACATGTCTTGTGAAAAGCGCAGACTCCCATATGGAGGTCTACTACTCTCCCACTGCGGCTGTTTCTACCACCAACTCAGTAGCTTAACACCACACAAACTCCGTATCTTACAGTTCTGCAGGTCAGAAGTCCAAAATGAGGCTCGAGGGGCTAAATCCGAGGTGTCGGCAGGCTTACATGCCTTCTGGAAGCTCTGGGGCAAACTCCACCTCCCTGCCCTCTCCAGCTGCTGGAGACCACCTGCATTCCTGGGCAAGTAGCCCCTTCCTCCGTCTTCAATCCAGCGACGGCTGGCTGAGACATTCTTGCTCCAGCCACATCACTCTGACTTTCCTGCAGCCCCCTTTCACTTATAAAGGACCCTGTAATTCTATTGGGTCCACCTGGATAGTCCGGGAGACTCTCCCCATCTCAAGATCCTGCACTTAATCACCTCTGTAAAGTTCTTTGTGCCACGTGAGGTCCTATGTTCACAGCCATTGGGAATTAGGATGGGGACACCTTTGGGGGGACCCAGCACAGTGGACTGGGGAAAAAGCCCAGAAAGCAACATTAGGACAGATTACATTTTGAGAACCACCATTCTACAACCCGTTCCAATTAGGTAATGGACAAATTTCATAACATTTAACAACTTCCTGAGCAACAGGGCACGAAATTGCTAGGGCCCTTTGCGTAGAAGACAATGTGGGAAATGCATTGCACAATCTGGGTGTGTCTTTCATTTTCCATCAAATTTTTCTGGTGCTTTTCTTCTTAGACTAAATATTCATCTGAATCATAGAAAGCTCATTGCTCGTTTTTATCATCAAGGAGGAAATATGGTAAGTGAGAATGCACGTGGACTTCTAAATATCTTGTGGCAATTTTAGGCAATTAAACAACCAATCAGTAAATTAATTATGACATATACACGTTGAGAAAACAGTCTTGGGTCATACTTATTCAATCAGTTGATTAGGTCATTAACCATCCTGCTTGCTTCTTGCGTGCAGAACTCCTCCTGAAACCCTGCCGCACAAGCCACAGAAAATTCACATGCACATGTACACTCACAAATTAAATAAATAGGAAGTAAAAACCCAGAAGCTATGCATTGTCTAATATTTGTTTATAATAACTCAAGGGTTGCAGATGCATTATGGCTGTTGGTCTAATAATTTATCGGAAATGAAGTTTTGGATTTTTTTTCAATGTCAACATCATTTAATAAAGAGAGAGACGCTTTGTGAAAGGTCTTATCTTGCATTATCTCAGAGCAACCCTGTTAGGTATTTTGATCCCTACTTTTAACTCAGCAGCAGAGATTCTGAGACATTTAGCAAATTTTGCAAAACCCCAGAGCTGAGTGGGGGCGGTCAGCCAACTGGCCGAGGCCAAGCAGCCCACGGACAGGGCCATGCTGGCTCAGACCCACGCATCCAGCTTCCAAGGTGAGGGGCCTGTCTGCAAACTACAGCTGCCTCTCAAAGGCCCTCCCTCCTCTTTGGGGGGCCTTCATCAGAGGCACATTAGACTCACATGGCCAGCCTGTCCTCCCCCCTCCCGAGACTATAAACTAAGTGGTCTGGGCCCAGGATTGGTGTGAATCCAATGAGTTCAGCTTCAACTCCATCCCTTGGAAGAATAGTAAGGTGACCCTGTGATAATTTCCAAAGCTGTATCATTGTTGGTAATGCAGCCACATTTTCCTGAGCCCTCGCTGCGTCCCAGCCCCTGGACTTTGAATAAGGAAATGAGAGAATAAAAAAAAGAGTTGCTGTCCTCTAGGAACTTAAAGCCAAGCGCAGGAGACAGTTAGCAAAGAGAGGAACGCACGAGGCACCTGATGGAGGACTGAACGCAATTAGAAGGGGGTCTAACAGGAAGCGAGGCCCTCTGCTGCCCCATGGCTGTGAGGGGCCCTGTGCTGGCACAATGCCCCCAGTTCCTTACTTGGTACCTTGGACAGCTCCGGTTTGTCCCTTTGGAAAACCTCTCTTGCATTCACGAGGCCAGTGCCCTTGGGTAACTAATTGGACCCCATGGTCATGAGGCAGGGGTTGTTTCTCATAACAAGCTCCCAAGGGCTGGGCAGTCCAGGGCTGGGACAGCGGCGTCACTCTGCTCCACCATCCCGAGCCCAGCCGCCTCCGTCCTCCTGCATCCTGCCTCTAAGTCAAAGAAAGGCTGGCGTGCCCCAGGCCTCCTGCACATGCTCTGGGCAGGAAGAACAGGGAATGCCGAAGAAGGGGGTTTCTCCTAGCAATGCTTGGCTTTTGTATTAGAAGGGAAGCTCTTTGCAGGGACCATACTCTGTCTCATCAGCCAGGATTATGTCACCCGGTCACAGCTAGGTACTGGGCTGGTGAACACACTCCTGTTACAACCTGTGGTGTGCAGGAAGCAGGAAAGAAAGGAAATGCAGGTGCTTTAGTGCCCGTCCCACTTGGAAATTCCTCCTTTGTTTGACATGTTTTAGTTTTTTTAAAAAAAAATCAACATATATTAGTTTCCTATTGCTGCCATAGCACATGACTACAAATTCTGGGGCTTAAAACAATGTGACTTCACGATCTTACAGTTCTGGAGGTCAGAAGTCTGAAATGGGTCTTTTGGGCTAAAATCAGGTGCTGACAGAGCTGTGATCCTTCTGGACGCCCCGGGGCGGGGGGGGGGATTCTGCACCTGCCTGTTCCTGCTTCTGGAGGCACCTGCCTGCCTTGGCTCGGGGCCACATCACACCGTCCTCTGCTCAAGTCATCGCTTCTCCTTCTCTGACTCTGACGCTCCTCCTTCCCTTTTAGGAGGACCCCGAGATTACACTGGGGGCCCCCAGATACGCCAGGACAGCTCTCCGTTTCAACATCCTTAATACACTCTCGGACAATGTCCCTTCTGCCTCGTCAGTGCCTGTTCGCAGGCTCTGGGGATTAGGATGTGGACATCTCGGGGGGCCATTGTTCTATCTACCGCATGGATACCTGGTTTTAATAAGGAAAGTGGGAGTTCCACGTGAGTGCCTCCCCACCACCCCGAGTCCACTCACCCAGGAGACACCTTCTCTCGTTGACTTCTGCCGTTCTAAAGCCCAGGCCTTGCTGCCCCTTCTCGATGCACCAGCCGGAGCCAGTATCTACTGACTTCCCATCCTCCGCTCTCTTCTCCGCCCACCTTGGTTGGGAAGGGTCAGCAGGGCTCCGTGTTGGCGAAGTGCCCAGCACAGGCACCGATGAAATCTCTCATTATTCTTCCTAAGTGTGAAAGCCGCAGACCCCAGCCCCAGTTGGACAAAATGCCCACCTGCTTGTCTTGCTCCAGGAGATCTTGGAAGAGTTCCCACTGCTGCTTCCGGAAGCGATCCGACTGCCCCAGCTGCCGGGCTGCGTTCTCCTGGACCTCCTGCCTCAAGGACTCACACTCGGCCTGGGAGAGGCCCGTCGCGCCTGGCAGCGTCTCGAGGAATAGGACGTCCACAAGCTTCTGGAACGTTTCCACGGTGCCGCGGTACAGCTCCTGAAGCCGGGAGCACGTGATGGAGTTATGAGGCACGTTCTCGCCCTGGGCAGGGCGGTGGGCTTTCCACAAAGCACAGAGGAAACCCAGAGAAGGGAGCTCTCCAATTACACACACACACACACACACACACACACACACACACACACACAGGAGAGCAGGGGGAGGGGCAGAGGGAGAGGGAAAAGCAGATTCCCTGCTGAGCGTGGAGCTCGGGGATCGATCCCGGGACTCCAAGATCATGACCTGAGCCCAAGTCAGACGCCTAGCCGACTGATAACCCTGATTATCAGTTGCCCCAGGTTATCGCCTTTAGAAGCATCTGTGCCGACGCACAGAATCTCAAGCACACCTTCACCTTGCTCCACACACCTTCGCACACGGGGTATTTCCAAGTATCTCCTCCTAAGATACGGACCCAGCAGGTGTAACTCCTCATTCACACCTGACAGCCTCTCCCGATGTTAGAAAAAAGGGGGTCTTTACCTTCGGGGCCCAGGCTCCCACAGGCCTGGCAACTAGCCTCAGACCCAGGAAAACCAAGTACACAACATCCCAAGGACATCCCTGGAGGGACGAGCCTGTGGTTGCTTCGAGGTCACGACAAGCCTTTACTGAAATGGATATATTTGCCGTCGCCCACTGAGACTGGCCCGGTGCTTCTATACATAGGACTCATTCCTCCAGCAGCAACACGTGAAGGGTGTGCTGCCTTGCTTTATGGAGGAGGAAAGTGGGTTCAGTTGACCAAGATCTCAGACTCCAACCCCGGCTCAGGAGAGGGAGTGTCAGCCTGCTGGAAAACGTCCCCTGCTGGGGGTGGCTCAGGTGGGCTCGGGGGCCGCAGGGCAGGGCATCAAGGGCACCTGTCCCACGAGTACGAGCTCACCAGACCGACCCCATCCCCTCCACGACAGTGGTGCTCAAACTCGGCTGTGCATGAGAATGTTGTTGAGATGGAGAGACTGAGGCACGAGTTAGATAAGCTGGTCCTGAACCCAGAACTGGCCAAAGGTCTGGCTGGGATTGGATGGGACCCTGGCACCTGAGTCCAGAGCCAGGATGTCCCTGCTCTACCCCGTGGCCCACCCTGAGCAGCATGTCGTCTTCTTATGGCAACATCTGTCAGCTCCCTAATTCAGGATGGCCTCGTCTCAACTAATTACATCTTCAAAGACCCTTCTTCCAAGGAAGGTCACATCTTGTTCCAGGGGGACAAGATATTTTGGGGCTACTGTTATGAGTGCAATAGTGTCCCCCAAATTCAAATACTGAGGCCCTAAGCTCCAATGAGGCAGTATCTGGAGATGGGGCCTTCAAGGAGATGGCTGAGGGTAAGTGAGGTCACAGGGTGGGGACTTAAGCTGACAGGGCTGCTGTCCTAATAAGGGGAAGATCCCAGAGCTCTTTCTCTCCATGAGTACATGGGAAAGGCCAGGTCAGGACGCAGCAAGGAGGTGGCCATCTACTAGCCGGAAAGAGGGTCCTCATCAGAACCCAACCCTGCCCACACCTTGACCTTGGACTTCTGGTCTCCAGAACAGTGAGACAATAAATGCCTGCTGTTTAAGGCCCCTGTCTAGGGAGCTTTGTTACAGCGGCTGAGCTGACTAACAGACACTCTTCACCAGTATAGCCGCCACGATGCCCAGGGTTTGTATTTCCCACCTTCAGATGTTTTGCTGGGCCCGGGATGCACACTGACTCCTCGTCCACAAGGCCCGTCTCCCCCTTCAAAGCTTGGCTCAGGCATCACTTGCTGCAGACAGCCGTCTGTGACCTGGCCTTAACCCCAGGCATCCCTCAGGCTTCTTCTCTGTACTGTAAGCAGGGATGTTGTAGTGGGAGCCGACTGGGATCAGGCACGTCCCGGATGCCAGCCGCTGCCTAAGGGCCTCACGCCCACTTGGTGCCCACATCACCCCTGTGGAGGAAGGCCTATCATTGTCCCCATTTTGCAGACAGGGCACCTGGGAACTGGAGAGGCCCAGTAAAATCTGGAGGCCACACAGTGAGGAAGGGGAAGCAGGAGGACGCAGACCCGGGCCCTCCGAGTCTGGAGCCGAGCCCGCACGCCCTTCCCGTCGCTGCGGCACTCGTCCATTTCCTTCGCGCCGAGACGTCTGCGTTTCTGCTTTCCAGCAGCCCTGCGTGCTGCCCGAGGCACGGGCTCTGGGTCTCCGCCACCATCCCCTGCCAGGAGGCCCCTGTCACTGTGGAGGGCACGGGTGGTCTCCCCGGTTCTCTCGAAGTCAGTCCTCAGGCCAGCATGGAGTCCTCGTCCCCGTTCCGGACGCCCGGGGAGAGAGAGGTGCTGCCAGCCCTCCAACCAGGCCTCCCTGTTTCGGGGCCAGCCGCCAGCCCTCCGTCCTCACCACTGCGCTGCCCGCTGACTCCCACAAAAGCCAGCCTCCTTTCCATCCTGGGAGAACTCACTTCCAAAGGCATTCGCCTCTAAGGACGTTTAGAGGTCAGAATCCTGAACGCCCCGGAAAGGGAAGAGGCCGAAGGTAGGACCCTGGTGTGTGATGCGGGGAAGGACCCACGGAGGCCGTGCGGCTTGCCTGCTGGCCAGCCAGAGGGCCAGGGTGCGACCTGAGCCTGAGTCTTTGGGGTCCCAGCCCAAGAGGAGGTGGGATTCCCGCGCACGTGCAGTCCGCAGGGTTCTCCGCCGGTCCCACCGTGAGGCCACGTACCTGGCAGAGCACAGCCACGGCCTCGGTGGTTCTGACGTTCTCCTCCTCCTCCAGGGAACTCCGGGTCAACCTCTGCCGCTCCAGGACCGCATGAAAAGCCTGTGAGTGAAACAGGAGCTGAATCTCGTGGGAAAATGCTCATTTTTTTCCTAGAAAAATTCCCCCAAAGGGCCTCTCTGAGCTGGAGGACGTCACCCCTGATTGATACACAAGGAAACCGAGGCACGGGGACATCACGTGGCTGCAAACTGCAAACCTAATCTCCTGGCCACAAGCCACCTAGACATCATTCTGTGACGGAGTTGCTAGGGACCACCGCCCAGGCCCCGGGAGACCACCCAGTGGAGCCTACTACCTAGCAGGGTCAAAACACTTAGGCTGTGAGCAGACGGTGTGGTCAGCTCTGACCACGTGGCTGAGCCCCGCCCCGAGGAGCCCAGAGTATGGGGGGGGAGGGATGGGGCAGATACAGACCCTGGACATGATCAGAGGGGCATGGCAGGTCACAATGACAGAGGGACAGACTCCTCTTAGGGAGGTCCACTGGGGAAAACACCCCTTGTGCATTTATTTATTTGTTCCCTCATTTGTCCGTTCTTTTATGCATCTGCTCCACCTTCCTTCCTTCGTCCGAGTCCGCTGAGCACCAGGGCATGCCTGGCCTGCGCTGAGATGCTGGTCAGAGCCGCCCCGGGCCACCTCCCCCCGCGCTCAGGATTGCGCAATGCGACCGTCAGAAATCTCCCAGCATACAGAGCAGTATAATCCTATGAGCCTTACTTCAGCTGCATCTTCTCCAGACAGAAACAGCCCCCACTCTACCTCGTGACCTGGGAGGAGGCTCCTTGAGGGGGTGGGGGTCTCTTCTGGCCTCTCACTGGGGAGCGGGTGCGGCCACCAAGCTGGCCCCAGGGAGGTCCCTAGCCTGTGCTCGGGGTGGGGGGGGAGGGCTGGATCCGGTCACCGCCCCTCCGTCCCTGCCGGCAGAGCCGAGACAAGGCGCAGCTCACGCCAATGCAAAGGAGAAGGGCCCAGACATATAGTCGGGTCGTGGCTGCCCCTTACTTGGTCTCCCTGAACCCTAACAACCCGTGAGGTAGGTGCCAGGATTCCCATTGTGCAGATGAGGAAGCTGAGGGCTGGGGGAGTGGGGAGCAGAGCCTGAGATCACTCAGCTCCTTAGCAGCAAAGTCAGGGTTCCAACCCATTTCCAGATCCCCAGGGCCCGAATGCCGGACCGCTGTGCTGGATGGACAAGCACACGCCCCAGCCCCTGCCCATTAGGAGGGAAATACGGGGCCAAGGCAGGGCTCGCTCTCTCTCTCTCCCTGGTCATCCTAGCCTGTGCTGGTGTCAGTTCATTTCTTTGCCCTCAAGAAGGGTGGCCTCTTGTTTCTTGCCCGGCAAGTCTCCTTGTCCCCGTCCTTGCCCAGACAAGGGCATGTTCTAGCCCGGTCACCTCCCTGGTCCTGCCATGGCGCCTCTGGTTCACGGTCGTCCCTTCCCCCGGGCTGGCCGTGCCCGTGGACGCGGGGGTGGGTCGGGAGCAGGGTCACCTGGAGGAACTCGCCCGGGGCCGTGGTCGGCTGCGCCTCGGCCAGGAAGCTCCTCTCTTCCTCTTCTTGGGCCAGTGTGAGCTTGGCCATCTCCTCTGCTTGGCGAGCCAGGGACGCCTTAACCAGGTCTTTGCCTCGCTGGGCAAACTCTGAAATTGAAGGAAGCCACAGGACATCGCAGGTTACTGCCCCGGCAAGACCTTCACGGTCTCCTGCCCACGCTCAGGATGAGAAACACGGCTTTATCGTTCAGGTAGAGGTGCTTCTGAAAGGCTGGTGTCAGGAGCCCCTGGCCATTCAAAGCCCACAGCCCCACGTTATTTGAAAGGACCCCTCCTCCCCCTCGGGTCCAGTGCTCAGGACACCACATGGGGCTGCCTTTTGTGGTTGTGCAGGGCGACCGGCCAACCTGACCAGGAGATGAGGAAGAGGCATTTTTGTGGGGGAAAAGGTGGGAGGCGTAGGTGACACAGGGAGGGACTAGGGGAAGGAAGAGCCTGGGTCGGCAGGAAGACAGCGAACTCTCAGACTGCAGGTGAGACTTAAAAACCACGAGGACGAGTTATTAAACCAGTAGGAGCTGCAGGAAGGAGGGGGAACCCAAGGGCAAGGCCCCCGGCCCGGTGGGGAAGGTGAAGGTGGGCAGAGAGGCTGGGGTCTAAACCCACCCTTCACCCCACCCAGGTCCCTGGCCGGCAGAACAGCGCCGGGCGCTGGGCTCAGTCTGCTCCTGGTGCAGAGAAGTTCAGAGAAGGGCAGGGGAGAATCGGTGTCATGCAGGAGGAGGGACAGGGAGGTGGGACGAGAAGGATGGGGGGTGACGGGCAGCGTGGGACCCCAGAGAAGGCTTCTGGGAAAGGAGACAAGAAGCGAGCCGGATCCTTCTCCTTTGGGTTTTTGGGGAGATGTTGAGTGTAGAAGCTGGAGAAGTCAACAAGGGCCAGGCCCCCAGGGGTCTGTGATTCTGGGGCATGTTTGTTTCAGCATTTCATACATGCTCATGCACACACACACACACGCACACATGTGCATGCACGTGCATTCCACTTGTAAGACAAGCATACTTGGGTTTTATCTGAGAATCTGTTTAGTCTCTGGCACGAAGGAAAAGAGTGTGACCAGATGGCCGGAGGGACCAGAGTCCTCCCTCTGCCCAGGGTCCTCCCTCTGCCCAGAGTCCTCCCTCTGCCCAGGGTCCTCCCTCTGCCCAGGGTCCTCCCTCTGTCCAGGGTCCTCCCTCTGCCCAGGGTCCTCCCTCCACCCCACGTCTGTCTCCTTGCCTCCCCTGTCTTGTTCAAGTTCAACGGAGCCTGGTCAGTGGGGGCTGCTTTGGCCTCCTGTCCCTGTCGCCCTGTGCTGCTGGGGCCCCTTCCCGCTGGGAGAGCCCAGGCCCCTGCGTGCGATGGCCCCGAAGGCCAGATGTGCTCAGTTCTATCCGGTCCACGCTCCAGGCAACAGCGGGCTTCCCCGTGGTCCCAGAAGCTGTGACGCCGAGGGACACAAAGACCTCGTGGAATGGCCTGAGGCCCCAGCTCTGAAAGACGGCGGGCAGGCGTGGCGTTGGGGACACGAGCCACTGCAGACAGAGGACCGGGCCACTGACTGCGACGAAAACCTCCCACCGTGGACTGAACTGCGTCTCCCTAAATTTTGATACTAAAGCCCTAACCCCCGCGGGACTGCATTCGGAGGGTAAATGAGTTCGTGAGGCTGGGGTCCCGATCCCCTGGGGCTGGTGCCTTATGAGAAGGGGAAGAGGTATGAGAAAGCGCTTGTCCACCACGTGAGGACACAGACGCGGCAGGACACGTTTCTCGCCGGGACCCGACGGGGCCCCTGTACTCGGACTTCAGAACTAGGGGACAACAGACGTCTGATGTGTCAGCCCGGTCGGCAGCAGGCGACCCCCGCCCCCAGTACAGCCTTATGGGGAAGGCCAGCAAGGCTCAGAGCAATTAAGGGACGCGGTCCCCAAGGGCCGGGAGGGGATCGCAGCCTGTGCTGGTTTCCCACGTCTCCTGCCGCTGCCGAGCTGCCCCCCAGGCCCGGCCCCCCCTCCCCAACCCCCTGCACAGGAGGGCTGTGCACCCTCAACCCGGCCGGGGCTCACTCACCCCTGCCGAAACGCTCCGCCTCCCCCCAGAAGGCCTTGTGCTGCTGGGTGAGCAGCTCCTCCTTCTGCCGCCCGGAGAGCTTCCCCTCGACGGTCAGCAGCTCCAGGCCGCGGGACAGGGCGGCCAGGCGGCATTTGGTCTCCTCCTGGATCTGGAGCTTCAGGGACTCGATCGTCTTGGCCATGTGCGCCCGGCCCAGGGTTCTCTCCAGGGTGTCCTGGGAAGAGAAACCCCTGGGTCAGCGCCCCGCCCCGCAGCAAGCGTCCGCCAAGGGCGACGGGCTCCAACCCGGCGCCCCCACGCCCCCCGAGCCTCGCGCGTCTGCTCCTTGGCCGCGGACAAAATCGTCCCTCACGGGGCTGGGCTGAGGCCGACGCGGGGTAACAGACGTAAGGCCCTCGGTACCGAGTGAGAGCTCCTCGGGGGGCGGCTGCTCTGGGAAGGGGTTCAGTGCGTGCACGTGGCCAGAGAGGGACCTTTCTTATGGTCGTCCCTCCCTGTCGCTGGGACCTTTGGCCTCCACAGCCCTGGAAGAGAAAGTCAAAGGCACAACAAAGGTCACGGGGTCCTGGGCTCTGGAGCCTCAGAGAGCCTGGGACGCAGGGTTTGAAGAGATTTTCGAAGGTGAGACTGATTTGAGGAGTGGCTCCCTCGAGGTCAGACTTGAGAATAGCCCCCCGCCCCCGTCCCATCACAGCATCATGACTCAGGACAGGACTCGTGGAAAAGACCCCTCTCTAGGGCAGGAAATGCTGACCGGCGGCAGACTGGACCCTGTGGGTCGGGAAGCCTCAGAGGGCAGCCGCTCACCCTGCAGACTGATCGTGAGAACCGCGGAAGCAGGGGGCCCCACGTCCCAGGGCGAGGACGCCTCTCCCAGCTGGGCATGGCCCCAGCAGACACCCGAGTCCGCCTCAGCCCCCGTCTCGTCCTCCACGCCCGCGATCCTGCCTCTTCCAGCCCGGCCCAGTCACAGCCGGCTCGGGCCCTGTGCCGTCCCGGCCTCCCACCTGCCCCCCTGCACCCTCCCCCGCATGGCGCCCAGCACACCTGACTCTCAGCTCTACCGGGCCCCTGCATGCCCGGGGACCCCCACCTGGGGCACCCTCCCTGTTCCTCTCACTCCTCTGCCTGCTGGTCCTACTCATCCTGGTCAGGCTGGGCTGTGGGGTGCCCTCCCGGCTCATCCTGCCCCGCCCCGGGGGGCCCCTTCTCCACGCTCTCCTGCCCCATGAGCGTCACGAGGGACAGTCCCAGGCTGGGCTGAGCCGAGCGCCCCTTCCAGTGCGTGAAGAGGGCAAGGACGAGGATGGCCCAGTTACAGTCGAGAATGTGAGGTGTACTCTGGAAGGCCCCGTAACTAGCCCAGGACAGTGGCTTTGAACCTTGGGCAGTCAGATGCAGCTGACAGCCGTCAGCAGGCCCATGACCACTAGGGGGCGCAAGAGGATAAGCGCTGGGTGGCCTCGCGCTTCGTGGGAAGGCTCTGTCTGCGAGGGACCCAGACAGGGGACACTGGGGAGGAGGGCGCCCAAACCCCCCACTGCAGCCACCGCTGAGTTAGCGTGATGAGGCCTCCCCGGCTCAGTACTGACGGCACAACCTCCGGGTTTCTATTCAAAGGAAGACAGGAGTGGAGAGAGGTGAGCACGGGCAGAGGGACATCGGGTGGGAGGCGAGGAGCCCCCCTTGCTCTCAGAGCGCCCGGGGCCAGGACTGGGCTCCTCCCGTCAGAGCTGCAGACCTTGGGTACAGCGTCCTCCTCGGACACCGAACTTACAGAGCTGCCCTGAAGATTAAGTTAAAACAGCGGCCAGAACCTAGTAAGCCATCGGGAACGCGAGCGCCGGTCATAATCATCTACAAGCCCCTGGCACCGCCTTTGACCTGGCTTTTTGTCAGACATCCCAGGAGAATGGTTCTCACAACCTCTGGGGCTCGTTCCAGAACCTACCAGTTTGAATTTGGTATTTAATGATGTCATGTGAACATTATAGGTCCAACTTCCCGGTCCAGAACTTAACATCCTTCTGGAGCTTATCAGCAACATATCATGAGATCCAGAAGCTCTATTTTGGGGGGATACACAGGATGTAGGCAGAGCACCCTTCCTCTGTACAAATACAGATTCTAGCCCTTTGCAGGCATCCCCGTGAGGGTTTGTTGGTGTCTGTTTTGCCTGCGGACCCGTGGCCCACAGGGCTTAACCACTAGCACGCCGAGCACGTGCTAGGGGCCAGGCTCTGTTCCAAAGGCCTCACATATGGTCCGATCTCTAATATTCCCAAAACAGGTGCTCTTCTGATCTCCACTTACAGACGGTGACACGGAGTCACAGAGAGGTTAAGTAACCTACCCCAGGTCACCCAGCTAACAAGCAGCAAGACTGGGGTACGAACTCAGGTTTCCAGCTCAAGTCTACAACACTCTTTCTATAACAGAATGTGGCCCACAAGTAGGTACTCATCAAATGCTGGCTGAGAGAAGCGCGTCTTGATAACCTGGGTAATTCTTTCCCTTCTTTCTATTTGGAAGTTACTGGCTAATATTTGGGCCAAAGTCAGCTAAGGAGACTTTTTTTTTTTTTTTTTCCCTGCATCAATATCCTGCTGACAGAATAATAAATAAAAAGGAAGAAAAAAGGGAAATAGTCTTTCTCTTTTGATAAGCATTAATAATAGCAGCAGCCTTATCAAATTAAAATCCAATTCACAGGGGTTTGGACGACAAATCTGGAAGCTTGTTGCCCGGGCTCGGCGATGTCATTAGACAGCCCTAGAATCCTAGGTCAGTCACTCAGCTGGCTCCCTGCTCACTGGGAAGAGAACGCCCGCCATGCCTACCTTCTAGCAGAGCCGGGGAGGGAAAGGAGATTGTGTGCATACACGATGAACAAAAACATCAAGTTCTCAAACAGCTGTTGTAGGCGGGGAGTTTGTGAAAATGCACATCCCGAGACTGGCGGGGAGGGCCTACATTTCTACCAAGCTGTCGGGGGCTGCTGGGGCCGCTGGTCTGTGGACCACATTCTGCTGGTTGTGGCCAAATGCAGGGCCTGCCCTGTGGGTCTAGACTGCCAAGGTCAGCCTAGGTCTCTGAGCCAAGGGCAGGCGGCCACTGCAGGTTTCTGAGCTGGGTAGAACCTGGGTGGGTGCACAGGTCTGAAGTGGAACTCATGAGTTTCTGAGGGGAAACGGGTGCATGGTGGGCCCTGGGCCTTGCGCACAGCAGGGCAAGGCCGAGACCATGGCTGAGAAACCCCACAGTGACTAGGGCGTTCTGGGTCACTGAGCACTTCCCCGAGCCCTGTCTGCAGAAACTCCTGGGACCACTCTTTTACAGAGTAATTGAAGCTCGGCGGGGGTGGGGCGGGGGGGGTGGGGGGGTTAACTAACTGGTTCAAGATCACGTAGCCTCAAGTGGCTGAGCCCAGGTTCAAAGTCAGGTTTGGGGATTCCTCTCTACCAGTGGGTTGCATCTCCAAGCATGTATCAGATTGTTTGGGGAGCTTTAAGACCAGCAATACCAAGGTCTTCACTGTAGACGAATCAGATTGGATCTCTGGGCATGAGGTCTGGGCAGAGGCATTTTTTGAAAGCTCCTCGGGTGATTCATGGAGCCATCGAGAGAGCAAAGAAGTTCCATCCACATAAGTGGGCATCAACTGTGACCACTCACTGTGGTCACCTAGAGCTCTAGAAACGCCAAACTCATTAAGTCAGAGTCTCTGGGGTGAGGCTCCATCTGAGATCCCAGCATCAATACTTTTTAAAGCTCCCAGATAATTTCGGTGTGCAGCCAGGATTGAGATCTAGTGCTCTCTGCTTCCACAACACAAAGCTGGCCAGAATCTCCACTTAAGGAATGGGAGGCTGGGTGTGTGGATGGATGGATGGGAAGATGGATGGATGGATGGATGGATGGAAGGAAAGATGGATGGATGGATGGATGGATGGATGGATGGATGGATGGATGGATGGAAGGAAAGATGGATGGATGGATGGATGGATGGATGGATGGATGGATGGATAGATGGAAAGATGGATGGACATATGGGTGAATGGATGGATGGATAGATAAATGAATGGCTAGATGGATGGATGGGTGGGCAGATGGATGGATGAATGGATAGAAAGATAGACGGATGAATGGATGGAAAGATGTATGGATGGATGGATGGATGGATGGATGGATGGAAAGATGGTTGGATGGATGGATGGAAAGATGGATGGACAGATGGATGAATGGATGGACAGACAGGTGGATGAATGGTTGGATGGATAGAGGGATGGATGGATGGACGGATGAATGAATGGGAAAACAGATGGATAGATGGATAAATGGACGGATGAATGGAGGATGAATGGATTCACTGCTTTTCTCTGGGCTGTATAGCCCCATCTACAATTTAAAGGTGTTCGACTTGACCTCTATGGCTCATCAAGTTTCTGGATTCCACATCCCTAGTGTGGGTATCTTCAGGTTCCCTCCCCTCCCCCTTCAGCATACCAGAGCCTGCAAATCCTGAGAATCATGCAATAACCCTTCGGCTGCCATCATTCTTTCCGTGAGCATCATCATGAGCTGTCGGGCTTTGGAGCTCGAACACTTAAACTGGTCCATAAGAAAGTGCTGGATGTTTTCCATCTGTTTCCAGAAAGCTTCCATCTGTGAAATGAGAATGAAAATCAAGAGGTGTGTGTAGAAAACTTATTTAAGAAAATTATAAAACCAGGCTGTTCATGCTTGAGAATTACAATTCATTCCTTATCACACACTGAGATTCTGAACACTTCTGCAGTTGGGAGCGAGTTTATCTTGGCAATAATCGAGTTCTATAGAGAGGTTCCTCCTGGGTGTATTGTAGGTGCCAGTCAGTTTCAAGGTGGCTTTTCAGCAGACACCAATGTTCTGCTGATAAGGAAGGCAGGCACAACGAGATCATCCAGCGTAAACAGCTTAAAGACTCTTAAACAGGCCATGATTGCTGCCTGGGGAGGGCGTGAAATTCGCCAGTGTGCTTCTGGAAGCTTCCGTATCTCCAAAAGGGATTAACTATGTTCTGGAAATAAAAGCACGAAGGGCCACTTACATTTCAGTTATTGCCCTAAAGTACAAAAGAGCAACAGGGCAAAGACAGTGCTGACCCTGAAAACCTGCTTTAAAATCGTTGTCCTCTCCCCCCATCTCATCAGGACGACAGGTGGGAACCACCGGGTGGCTGAGAGTGTCAGCACTCACGCAGCCTCCCAGAGCTCCGAGAACCGGGATCCCAGCAGTTATAACCGTCTCCCTTTAAGGCGCGCAGGCAGGTGCCAGGCTGTGGGCCTCACGCACTTCGTGTCCAGGTTAAAATGTCTACTGGCCGGCTGTGGGAACGGGCTCAGAAAGTTGGGTCACTGGTCAAAGGTCTCAGAGCTGGGAGGCAGGGGCAGAGTTGGTGCAGGCCCACTGAACTCCCCAAGGGGTGGTTTTTCTCCACTGTGGCTCAGCCTTTCTGACTCTGAATTCGTCTGGACACCTCTTGCTGCACAGGGCGTGGGAGGGGTCGGGGCTGAGCAGCACCAGAAGCCTGCCCTGACGTTGGGGCACGGGCGGAAAGGTGGAGACAAATGCAACCCAAAACACTGAGTCACTCTGACCAGGCACCTCCCGGGGGCCACGCACAGCCGAGAGGAAGCCCACACTGGGGGGGGGGGGCAGGCCCTTTGTGCCCCCAGTAACCTGCTATGTGTCCCGGCCATCACACCTCCGGCCTCCCTCCCGCTCCCGGCCCCCCACTGGATAGCCTCCTTCCAGACTATTCTAAAAGGACGTGACTAACCCCTGTGACACCCCGCCCACCTCCGAAAAGAGCTGGATGTCCAGCCAGCATTGCTGCTTCTCCTTCAGCCCCAGAGAGCCAGGATACCCACTCTATTTTTAGAAATTCTTGATTCCTTTGGCGTCCATGACATGATTTTCTCCTGGTCCCTCAGAGTCTATATTCTGCCTTCCTGTCTCAATTTTCCTTGGCTCCTCCCCCTTAAATGCCTGGCAGGATCCCAGACTGGGCACCAGGCACCCTTCCCTACCTTTTCCGCGCACACCTTAGGCCTGGGTGTCTCCACTGCTGGAGGTTACCATCTGTCCGAGAATCCTGGGCATGTACCACAAATCATCTGCTTGAAATATGCAGATGTGGACAGGTGGGTCCACTGCTTTGGGGAGAAATCCAGGCTGAGCACCCGCCCTCTGCCACTCATGCCAGGAACATCCTCGCTCTCCATGTCCTCTGACCCAAGCTTAGTAGAGACGCTCCAACCTCGGGCATCTCAAGATGGCAAGCCAGGACTCACTCAAGGGGGGGGCAAGCCGGCTCCCCTCCCAACTTGCTTCTCACTCTGGGATCCTTATTTCTATAGAACCGATCTTTTACACCCTCCTCGCCTCCAAACCCCATTATCTGCTACCCTATCAGCTCTCCCACTTTTTCTTACCCCTCTCTTCCCATTGCAACTGCCTTCATGAAATTTTCCTACTGCCCTAGCCCCCGAGCACATTCCTATCCTCCACTGAACAGCTCGAGTGGTCCTTCTAAGACAGAAACGGATCCAGCCGCCCTCTGCTGTCAAACTGCAGTGACTCTCACCTCCTTGGCACCAGATGAAAACCCTCAGGCCAGATCTCAGGATTTCTCTGCCTCTGCTTGCTCCTAGGTCCACCCTCGCTCCCTTCTTCGCCTGCCCACTGGCCAGCATCCACCCACACTTCCCACAAAGGCCTCTCGATGGGTCTTTTCTTCTATTAAGACTTTCCTAACCCTAGGATAAAACGGATTCCTCTCTCCACTGTGCCTCCGCCTTCCAGGGTTCCCATCTACCACAACACTTGTAAGCTACAAAGTCCGCATCTGCTCACATTTTGGTCCCTCTACTAGGCTAGCCTGTGCATCTCCCTGGCAAGGCCAGGTCCAAGGTCATTCTGAATCCCCAGTGTGCAGTGCAGTGCTTGGGTGTCAAAAAACAAAACAAAACAAAACCAAAAAAAAACCCCGTTTTTGTTTAATACCTGATATAGGAAAAGGGGGTACTGGAATGGAAATGCAAAAAGGGATATTTGAAGGAAGCCACCCTCTCTGGAATTGAAAGCAGGCTTTTATGAGTGATGCCTGGGGTCAGGGAAGTTAGCCGCTAGCATCTGCTCTGATCCACAGGGTGGGAATGCCATACAGGGTTAGAGCAATCTTTGCTTCGAATGACAAAAAGATCAATCTAAAATTTAAACAAGGGGGATTCATTAAAAAAACCAACAACAACTCTAAATCTTGGCCCTTCCACTGTACCTTCTCTATCACTTACTTTCTGAAACCAGATCCTTGGCTTTGGGGCAGAGCACATCAGGGATTTCAAGTCTTAAATGAGCTTCTAGGTGCCATCTCTTTAATCTCGCTAATTTAACTACCCCAGAAAGCAAGGTTTTTATAAAGAAAAAGAAAATAAAAATCCATCCCATACATTATCTATTAGCTGTTCAGAATATTCTCGCTCCTTCTTTTCCACATCTGCCAGAGTGATGTATTCAGAATCACCAGCCCCCAACATTTCCGTGTTTGACAGTCTGACCTGAAGTTCCTTTTCTAATTCCTCCAAGTCCTGGGGAAAACAGAAAAAGGAAAAAAAAAATGCAAATAAAGGAAAAAAACTAATATATCTTCAATTCCATAAAAGAAATGCTTTTATCTTTCACCACATTATCACAAAATATTTCTTAACCATGATTAGTGGCTCTAGGCATCGTCCTACTTAAGGTTTGATGATAGAAATCTATTTTTCTCATTAGACATAGAGTCTCAAGAATACTGGATTCCTTTCTTGAATATTGCTCCCTCCTCTCAAAAAAATAGAATATACGTTAGAAAATGATGAATTAGTATCTTTCATTTCGTATGCAGTCCTGGAAAATGCCATAACTTCACGAGGTTGCGAGGGAATGCTTCTTCCCCACTCCTCTGGTTTCCGTGGGGAAGGATTACTCATTACACCCCGAGAAGGCAAGAGGCGATGTGATTGGTGGGCTCAACAACAGGAAGTGGCCCCCTTAGCTTGTCCGGCCTCTTCCTTTTTGGCATGGGTCATTCATGGGGAGGCCATGGCTGCGGTGTGGCCTCGGTCGGGAGTGTGCTGGGTAGTGAGGGGCCTGCCGCAGAGGTGGCCGGCTTGGTCAGCACCGAGGTAGGCATTCAGAGCGCGGAATCCGGGCTCGCGACGTCTTCCAGGCTGGCCTCTCCGTAATGAGGCCGACTTTTGTGTACTTGTGGGGCTGCTTGTCCCCTCCTAGAAGTCGGGGGGCCATCGTGAGCAAGCGCTGGGCCGGACTCAGTCTCGGTCAGCAGCTGTAGGTGCGCGCGGTGGAGTCCCATCCGGGCTCTGCGGACCGCGAAGCTCCTACTCTTGCCCCAGAACCCCGCTTCATTACGCGTGGAAGGCTCGCTGTCACCGTGATCTTCGTTATTTATTCACTGGGGAGTCCTGGAAGCTCGGTGAGCCTCCGTTTCCTCCGCTGTAAACAAAAATACTAATGGCCACGCACAGGGCTGCCGTGGAAATGGAATGAGATCACGTGTGCAAGGCACTGTAATAAGTGTGGGTGGCCTGATGCGAACAATGCTGGTAGTGGTGGTCCTGAGGATGGTGAGGGTGACGGTGATGAGGCACAGCCTCCTTCCTGGGGGGCAGGGATTCACCTTTCCCCCTTGGGATCCAGAGGAACAGGGGAGAAACCTTCCCTCCCCATCCCCTGCATCTCATGGAGCGGTGATGGGGAAGATGGCGGTGGTGGTGATGATGGCGAGGATGAGGAAGATGGTGGTTGTGGTTGTCAGGAGGATGTGAGCAGCCATTGTGACTCCGGGTCTAACTCTTAACTTTGCTAGGTGCCTCATAGGCACTTCTCTTGGCCCTCCCGTGATCCCGCAGGACGGGAATCACTATCCCGTGGCCCAGGAGGAACCTGGGATTCTGAGAAGCTGTGGAAGAACCAGGATATCAACCTCCACGAGCCAGACTCCGAGACCCGGCTCGTGTCACTGCACATAAAGCAACGCAAACTCCATATAAAGGACTGAGAAGGTAGAATGCCCGTAGTATAAACAGTTCAAACCAATAAATCAATTAGGTATTTAAAAATACCCAACCTAGGAGCGCCTGGTTGGCGCAGTCGGTTGGGTGACCGACTCTTGCTTTTGGCTCAGGTCATGGTCTCAGGGTCCTGGGATGGAGCCTCGCATCAGAAGTGGAGTCTGCTTGGGATTCTCTCTCTCCCACTGCCCTCCCCCTGCTATCTCTGTCTCTCTCTCAAATAAATCTTAAAAAAATACCCAATCTTGTGCAGAAGGTGACAGTAACAGTAGTTCTGAGCAGCAGGTATGACCAACGATCTTCTTGTCTTCCTGCTTTCAGTATTTTTCCAAATTTTAATAATACCTATGGTCATTTTTATATTTGTACACATATTTTTACATAATCGCATTGGATTCAAAGGCATGTATTGTAATAAATTATTTTTACAGGTGAAAGCAAAAATAGTGTCTTATAACATTATGGTTTATATATTGTAATCAACTTTTTTTTTTAAGATTTTATTTACTCATTTGACAGAGAGAGATCACAAGTAGGCAGAGAGGCAGGCAGAGAGAGAGGGGGAAGCAGGCTCCCTGCTGAGCAGAGAGCCCGATGCGGGGCTCGATACCAGGACCCTGAGATCATGACCTGAGCCGAAGGCAGAGGCTTTAACCCACTGAGCCACCCAGGTGCCCCTGTAATCAACTATTTTTAAGTAACTTTGAAATATAGGTTGAAGACTTACATTTTCTTGCTTTGAAAGAATCCTCTGGTATAATTCATCGTCAGACTTCTTTTTAGGAAGAAGATCAAGGAGGCACATTTTTAAAATCTGAATAAACATCTATTGCCAAGAAGGGAAACATAACAAAGAGAAAGGCTTATAAATGGTGTCTCCCTCTCCATCCCTCCCTCTCTCCCTTTCTTCTCTCTCTCTGTCTCTTCACGCACACGTACTTTTTTGCTAGAGGGAAATAGCCCAGGTTATAAATCATGACAATAGCCTATAATGGACTATATTTTCATTAAGAAGAATCACAGGGACAGTTGTTTGGAATTGCGACGTCTACAGTCATCCTCTCTGGGTTCCTGTCACGATGGATGGGGCGTCCTCTACACCAGCCAGGCTCCTCCCATAAGCAGGGACACCCAGGAACGTCCGAGGCTGCTGTCTCCACACCTGCCATTCACCTACCGTAGGACATCTGTGTGTTTCCAGTTTGGGGCAATTGCGAATAAAACTGGCAAGAACATCCACGTACAGGTTTCTGTGTGAACGTAAGATTCTCTGGGGTTACATGTGCCAGAGTGCAATTGCGGGGTTTTTGAGAAACTGCTTGTTCTTCAGTGTGGCACTCCGCATTCCCGCCAGCAATGTGTGTGGGACCCAGTTTCTTCCCATCGTCACCCGTATCTGGTGTTGACACCATTTGTTACTTTAGCTGTTCTGATAGGTGTGTCATCATATCTCATTTTTTTTTATATATCTCATTTACTTCTCATTACTCCATATATTTCCTTCCGTAATGACCAATGCTGTCCAGTGTCTTTTATCTGATTGTGTGTGTGTGTGTGTTTACCTGCCAACTGTAGATCCTTTTTGGTGAAATGTCTGTTCATGGCTTTTGCTCTTTTTCTTTTTTTTTTTTTTTAAAGATTTTATTTATTTATTTGACAGAGAGAGGAGAGAGATCACAAGTAGGCAGAGAGGCAGGCAGAGAGAGAGGGGGAAGCAGGCTCCCTGCTGAGCAGAGAGCCTGATGCGGGGCTCGATCCCAGGACCCCGAGATCATGACCTGGGCCAAAGGCAGAGGCTTTAACCCCCTGAGCCACTCAGGCACCCCTTTTGCCCTTTTTCTAACGGGATTGTTTACTTCTGTGGAGGTTTGAGCCTTCTCTATATGTTCTAGGTGTGAGTCCTCTGCTGATACATGATTGGTGAATACTTCTCTTTCTCCCCAACCCCCAACCTCTTTGACAGGGTCTTCTGCAGAGCTCAAGTTCATATATATATATATATATATATATATATATATATAATATCTGCTTTTCTAGATCCTGAAGATTTTCTCCTCCATTTTTTTCCTGGAAGATGGATAGTCTTGCATTTTACATTTAAGCCCGTGATGCATTTTGAGTTCATTCATGCACAAGGTGGCGGTTTGGTTTGAGGTCTGTGTCTGCTTCTGGATGGCTGATTGTGGCGGCACCATTTCCTGAAAAGTGTATCTCTCTTCCGCGGAACTGCTTTTGCTCCGATGTCAGAGGTGAGACGTATTTGTGTGGTGAGGCACTTTAGTACAAGGCTCAGCAAATGTTTTCCCGCAGAGGGCCATATAGGAAACGTTCCTGGCTTTGCGGGCCATCCTGTCATTTTTGCAACCATCGGATTTTGCTGTTACAGCATCAAGGCAGCCACGGGCGACAAGGTCAAGAACAGGCACGGCTGGATCGGCCCAAGGGCCACAGTCTGCAACCCTTGTTTCAAGGTTTGCTGAACACTGTTCTATGCCAGGCTAATACATATACTATCTCGTTTGGTTTTTAGAGCATGCAGGACATTGGTACAATCTTCTCCGTCTTACAGAGAACTCTTTGGATATCTGGATAACTGGCTTCATGTCACAAGGGACAGTTTTAGGCAGAACGTAGAACTTTCCCCCAACCTTCCTCGTGCTTGCCAGCGCTAACGAGCTCTAGGAACACAATGTCATCTTGGCTTTTGACCTACTGAAGTCGAGGCCACGTAAGGTGACGTTCTTTTCTCGACATGTTGGTCTAAACCCATTTTCGTTTTGACCCCAGACTGAAGGGGTGATGTGCACAGGGCTTGTCTCATTCCTTTCAATTAATAATTTTTTTTACAATATCTGCTTTTATTTTTTATTACTATTATTTTTTTTATCATTATGTTCAATTTGCCAGCATATAGTACATCATTAGTTTTTGATGTAGTGTTCAATGATCGATTAGTTGTGTGACACACAGTGCTTATCACAACACGTGCCTCCTTAATACCCATCACCTGGTCACCCCGTCCCCACCCCCTCCTTTCCCTAAACCCTCAGTTTGTTTCCCAGAGCCCAGAGCCTCTCATGGTTTGTTTTCCTCTCTGATTTCTTCCCAGTTTTCTCTCCCTTCCCCCGTGGCTCTCTGAGCTATTCCTTATGTTCCACATATGAGTGAAACCATATGATGATTGTCTTTCTCTGCTTGGCTTATTTCACTCAGCATAATATACTCCAGTTCCATCCATGTCAGTGGTGGGAGCCGAGATGCCCTTCGACAGATGAATGGATAAAGAAGATGTGGTCCATATATACAATGGAATATTACTCAGCCATCAGAAAGGATGAATGCCCACCATTTGCATCAGTTAATACATTTTTTCATTTGGAAAAATTCCAGACTCAGAGGAAAATGCCAAACCAGGCCAGAGTCCCGTGTGTTCTGCTGCCCGGGTGACATACGGTACAATATCAAACCCCAGCCTGACACTGACATTGGTCTGACGCAGTTTACTACAGACCTCACTCCATTTCCACTCACTGTCACGTGTATTCGTGTGTGTGTTTTGTTTATGCAACTTTACCCCAAATACAGATTCGTGCAGTCAATGCCACAATCAAGACAGAGAACGTTCTAGCACCAGGAGAACCCCCTAGGCCGAGCGACCCCTCTGTTGGCAACCCCCCAGTGCACACATCCCCCAACCTATGCTGTTCCCGCTGCCATTCTGCTTTCACTGGTGTCAAATCCAGCTTCCGTCCACCTCCTGACAAGCCGAGCGCCGGTTCCTCTGCCAAGGGCCACCAGGGAGCTCTGAGCTCCTGGCCTGCACGACGCTCACATCTGCTCTGAGTCACTTTTTTTTCTTTGTTAGTGACACAGCGTGGACACAGCGTGAGGGCAGTTTTCAGCTGCACAACACAGGGACCCCCCAGCTTCGCTCTGTGTCACTTCTGAGCTGACCTGCGCGGATGGATCCC
This sequence comes from Potos flavus, assembly GCA_028534135.1. NCBI lineage: Eukaryota > Metazoa > Chordata > Mammalia > Carnivora > Procyonidae > Potos > Potos flavus. The sequence goes on along the minus strand of CM052899.1, from coordinate 172,864,437 downwards.
TCCCAGAGAAACGGAACTTGAGGTCTCCGCGAGGGCGGGCACCTTTCCCCAGGTGCCGCACGCAAGGAAGATGCGCCCCGCAGGGAGGGAAAGGCCACGCGTGGAGAGCGGGCCTCCTGGGCAGTGTCGGCGTCCGTGGGCGAGTTTCTGTGGAGCGCCTACTGCGTGCAGGCCACGGACCTTGCGCTCAGACCTCATTTGGCTTCTGTGTCTATCATTCACCAGCTGTGTGATTTGGGGCAACTGAGCCGACCTCTCTGAGTCTCAGGTTCCTTGTGAGCAAAAAACAACAGTAAGGCTTCCTTGAGCTCAGAGGTTTAGAGGGCTTAGCCTCGCAGAATTTGTGTGCTTTACAAGGGGAGCTGTGACGATCTGGTCACACAGCCCGGAGCTCTGCCTACAGAGACCCTTCAGAGCAGGACAGCTTCGCTTCCTAGTAATTCCACGGGGTAAGAGCTGAAGAACATTATACCTTTTCTAAAGTGGCCCAGAGAGGGAAAGTGACTTACCTAAGGTGACACAGCTCATCTGTGTGGGAGGTGGACCAGAACCCAAGTCTCTGACTCCTAGTCCTTCCCCAGCTTTCAGAGGATGTGTCTCCCTCCAGGGAAGCCTGGCCCCCCGCCCCACACTCACTCAGTCCCCCCACCTCCCCCCGACCCTCCCGGCACTGTATGGTTTGCTACGCGCTACGGTTGGCCGGGGTGCATTTGTGTGGTTCCCCGCCATCTCTCCCTGGAGAGTGGGCCCCACGCAGCTGGGGGGTGTCGCTGGTACCGTGCCAGGCAGGGAGGAGAGGCTGCCCACGGAGAAGATGCGCACATGAGTGACGGTGGCTGCTTCCCCGCGGGCATCTGCTGGCCACTACGGGGGCGAGACGGCCAGTACCGCGTCCCTCGCCCGCTGGGTGGCGCTCTGAGCGCAGGCACCGTTGGCCCTCCAGGGAGCACAGAGCCTTTGAGAGGCCTGCCAGGGCCACCTGCCTGCTGGCGGGACAGGATGCAGCGAATGAGAGCAGGCCGCAGGCACGGGACGGCCACGGGCTCCAAAGGGACGGTGGGGCCGCCGGACACGCTCTATTTCCGGAGTCTGGGTAGGATTTCTGGTTTCCGGGGCAGGCCCTTGTTCACGAGCCCACGCTGTCACGGAGCCCCAATTTCTTTCTACTGCATCTGCAACTTGATGTTTATATTTTTCCAGCCGATGACAAGGCACCCCGTGGGCATGTCTGTCTGGGTCTCTGTCACTCTCTCCATTGACCCCTGTCCCTTTCTCTTTCCAACAGGCCTCCTCGCTGTAGGTCTCATCCCTCATTCGAGAATCCGGGAGAAATAACTCCTCTTTTGCAGCTCTGTGGCCTCGAGGCCCGGCCAGCCCCGCCGGGGTTCCGCAGCTATGGGGGGGCGGGGGGAGGCACGTCTCTCTGGCTTCCTTGCCGCGTGGGCCCAGCGTTGGTTCACTCGGAGCCCGCCTGCATCCACAGAGACCAGTCTTGTTCTGCTGCTGTCTGTGGCTCCGTAATTCCTCATCCATAATGTGGAATGATGACGCTCCCCCCCCCCCCCACCGGGCTGTGCTGAAGTTCAAGGCTAACCGCCGGTGTGACACGCACAGGGCCCAGTACATAATGAGTAGTCACTGAAGTCAGCGCTCCTAAATATTGTTGTCACTGTTATTCCTTCAGAAACGCTGGCGAGGATGCGGAGAAAGGGGGAACCCTCTCACACTGCTGGTGGGGATGCAAGCTGGTGCGGCCACTCGGGAAGGCAGTGTGGAGGGTCCTCAAGATGTCAGAAATAGAGCTACCCTACGACCCAGCAATTGCACTACTAGGTATTTACCCCAAAGATACAAGCATAGTGATTCAAAGGGGCACCTGCACTTCAGTGTTTATAGCAGCAATGTCCACAAGAGCCAAACTGTGGAGAGAGCCCAGATGTCCATCGACAGAGGAAGGGATAAAGAAGATGTGGTATATATACAATGGAATACTATGCAGCCATCAAAAAACAAAATCTTGCCATTTGCAATGACGTGGCTGGAACTAGAGGGTATTATGTTAAGCAAAAGAAGTCTGCCAGAGAAAGACAAATACCATAAGATCTCACTCATATGTGCAATTGAAGAAACAAAGCAGATAAACATAGGGGAAGGGAAGGGAAAGTAAATTAAGATAAAAACAGACGGAGACAAACCATGAGAGACCCTTAACTCTAGGGAACACACTGAGGGCTGCTGGAGGAGAGGGGGGTGGGGGGATGGGGTAACTGGGGGGGTGGGCATTAAGGGGGGCACGTGATGTGATGAGCACTGGGTGTTGTATACAACTGATGAATCACTGACCTCCACCTCTGAAACTAATAATCCACTCTGTGTTAATTAAATTGAATTTCAATTAAAAATAAAAATGCTGCCCTTTTCCCAACACCTTTTTTACCTGTCCTCACCAGGAGGGGACCCGTGGGCAGAAGCTGTCATCTGTCTGCCCCGTCCCACAGTTCCCAGTAGAGCCTGTGCCCCGCCAGCAGGCACACATGGCTTCTGTCCCTTCCTGTCTCGGTGGTGCCACTGTCCCCAGCACCCATCCCCAGAGGGCACGCAGGACTCCCTGCCTGCAGGGAGCCGCGTTCAGGACCCGGGAAAGGGACAGCAGCCCACCCGGCACCTACCATGTGCTTCTCCCGCCTCAGAGCCGTGTCCAGATGCAGCAGATCTTTTAGGTGAAGGTTATAGATACACAGGTCAAGGTCCACACTGGAAAGTGGAAAGAGGAACAGAAAGCCGAGAGTGTGAGATGGGGAGCGGGGTTCCGGGGAGTTAGCGTCTCCCTGCTCGGTACGCGCCTCGGAGCATCCTGACTCCAGAGGCTAAGTCCCGCCCCGCTCAGAGATGCCTAACAGCCGTCCCAGGTTTACGCGAAGGAATCAAGGGAATACCGAAACTCAGCTGGGACCAGGAGGGAGCAGCTGCCCGAGACACGAAGGGCGGGAGGCAGCAAGAGTCGGAGGTGGGAGAAAAGAGGAGATCACACCCCTTCCGGGTATTGGAACGTCTGTCACGTGTTCCCCGCCCTCTGCCCCTGCAGGCAGACATTCTCATGCCCATTTCACAGATGGGGAAAGGGACTTAGGAAGTCAAGTAGCAGTCCCACGATCACGGGGCAGGTAAGCGGCAGGGCGGACGGGACCATCTGTCCCGTGTGGACGAATGCACTTTGAATGGCCATACTCCCTCACCCCCCAAACTGTGACAAGTCCGCGAAGTCCCAAAGTTCATCAGCAGCCCTTCCCAGCGAGCGGGCCAAGCCACCGTCCAGGTCAGCACCCAGCTCCGAGTCTGGGCCCTTTCCTTCCACAGCCCCGAGCCGAGGTCGGGTCTGGTTCATCTCACCGAGGAAGGGCCGCTTGGACTCACCAAACTTCACAGAGCAGAGAGGACTGAGGACTGGCGCACGGGTGTGCTGACTCAGTTTCCTGGGCCTCTCGCGTCCGCTGAGCGGTTTGGTGATTTAGAGCACGGGCTTTGGAGATGAGGCCAAAGCGGCTCCATCACTCACCTGCTGTGTGACCTTGGGCAAGCTACTCAACCTCTGTCTCCTTTCATTCTTTGTAAAATGAGGACAATAATAGCACCTACCGCACAGGGTCATTCAGAGGAATGAATTCATGAATTGATTAATTTTTATTCATCCGTCGCTGAACCTGTCCCAGCCCCGCACTGTGCAGAGGGGACACAGCGGTGAGGGAGACAGACCAAGTCGTACTTAGGAGATAAGTAATCCCTGCAAAGTGCTCCGCACTCTGCCTGGTACACAGAAGGCACGTAATCCGTGCTCGCTGCTGTCAGGCTAGGCCCAGAGCATGTCCGTGATTCCGTGAGGCCCCCTGACGGGTCTCTCCCGGGGGCTCAGGCCTCCTGGCTCCATAACCCCCACATCGGTCACCACCACATGGCAGCTGGGGAGCTCCAGCTCGGACACAGCGTGGCTGTGTGTGCATGGCTGACTTGCTTAACCTCTCTGGGCCTCCATTCCCAACACTGACAGCGACAGGGTCCATCGGTGGGCTTCCCCACACCTCCCCCTCCTTACCTCTCACAGATCAGCGCCTCAGGGAAGCTGTTGGCCCAGACGAAGGTGCGGCTCAGGAACCTGTCGTAGCTGGTGGCCGAGTGGATGCTGGACGAGGAGCTGCAGTCCTCCTTCTCGGCCTGGCTCAGGCTCCCCAGGCTGCTGGAGGGGGAAGCCTCCACCGGCTGGTTTGGCAAGACACCCTGCTTTAAGTTTTCGTGCAGAGAAGGGTTGGAGGAACCGTCGGCCAGCGGCTGGGGTGGAGGGACAGCAGCACAGTCAGTGTGTGTGACCTAGTGTGACTTTGCTTCAGTAATTCCACCAGTGGCACATGACGGCGGTCCCAGGAAGGCCAGGTGGGGGCAGACTGGACGGGGAGGAGTGGACAGGTAGAGCTTCCGCCCCAGGGTCACGCCCACGCGCTAGGGACCCACGTCATGGCTCTTGTCCCCAGGAGGCCAGCCCCTCTACGACAGGCTCCTACCCCTTAGCTGTAAGTCTGGCTCCGTTCCCCGGTGGCCCACCTGCACCCCACACTCGACTGCCAACCCTGACCTCCTCCACGGGAGTCCACCTGCCCCCCGCCTCTCCCGCCACTGGCTCGGACCCCTGGGGGTGCTCTGTCCGCGAACCTGCTGATTGCCCAGCTCTTTCCCACCTACGCTGACCTGGGCATCACCTTCCCATCCCCAGGCCTTCGAGGTGGCCCCCCACTGCCCTTGGATGGGCCCAAAGCTCCTTATCAAGGAACTCAAGCCCCATGCACTGCCTTGACTGTGTCACCTTGACCATGCAAGGTGACAGCCTAGTGCCTGGCACGGCCAGAGGGCTCACCAGATGTCTGTCACCACCTCTGTCCAGCCTGTCCTGCTCCTCCAGGACCTGCCTGCCCAAGCAGTCCCGAGCTGGCTGCCAGCTCCAAACCTCCCCGGTCATTTCATACTTCTGGGTCTTCCCGGACTCTGGTCCCCCTGCCTGAAACAGCCCTCACTCGCCGTCTGCTCGGCGGAAGCATCCCGGCTGTCTTTAAAAGCAAATAATCATTGGAAAAAAACAAACAAATACTGAGTGCTTGGATGTCACGTGCCACGCTAAGCCCTATGTCTATTATCCCATTTGACCCTCAAACAACCGGGGGCGGCAGGAGGGCCCACTGTGCCCATTTCCAGATGAAGAAACAGAGGCGGAGTCAGGAAACGGCCCACAGAAAATGGTGGAGACGGGAGTGAGGACGGAGTCTGTGTGACTCGAGAGCCTGTCCTCTTTACGGTCAGGAGAGCCGGCCGTGTTTCCCTCAAGCACTGGATCAGGGACTCTGTCCTTCATGGGGACTCTTGCAAACCTGGAAACACCGCGGGATCTGCAGCTGTCTGCAGAACGTCTGACCAGGGGTAAGACCTGCAGCCGGGTGACCTCGGGCAGGTCATTAGCCTCTCCGGGCCTCAGTTTCCTTAGGCATAAAGAGCCAGTAACAGTATGATTCACCTTACATGAACAGCCTAGCACGTGACCAAGCACTGTGCCAGCGCCACGCCCCCCTCCCGGACGTGTTCAGTAAGGCCGATCTGTGAGTGAGGAGCGATGCTGGTAATTGTGTCCGTGCCCGTGTTTGTGTTAGTCTAGAACAGTGGGACGCGGCCCAGCTGTGCTGCCACCTGCTGTCCCTGGGGATACCTTGCTATACCCTGTCCCTGGCAACCCGGTCATAAAGTGGATTCATCCTAACATCTTGCTCCATCATAAAGCCTCAAAATTGTCCCTATTAAAATGACTTGCCCTAAAACCCCCAGACAGGACCCCAAATCATTCCCTTCGTTGCCAACTCCCACCCCAATCTCTGGCACATTACCGAGTAATTGCATTTCTCAGATGGAGCTGAGGACCCTTACCCGGAACTTCTGATTGATGGGATAGACGACTTTGGCCTTCAGGGCAAATGCTGTGATGTTGCTGTTGAAAGCTGGCTCACATTCCTGGGGAGGAAGAACAAATGGCATGGGGTGCTTTCTGTAAAAGGAAGGATAAACCACTAAGAGTTACCAAAATGCCACATCCCGTTTGTAACGGTGGCCTCAGGAAGGGACAATAAGAGGCACGTTTTGATCCAAGTAGGTGCTCACTTGCTAGGTGGGTGGGTGAAAGGGTAGAGGGATGGATGGAGGGATGGTTGGATGGATGGATAGATGGATGGATAGGAAAATGGATGGGCAGGTGGGTGGATGGATGAATGGATGGATAGATGCGTGGATAGGTAAATGGAGAGGTGGATGGATGGATGAGAGGGTGATGGAGAGGTGGATGGATGGATGGAAGGATGGACAGATAGATGTTATATAGCACATGCCTTATTTAATTCTAAGTCTTCAGCTTTGGAAGAAATAAGCACTTAAATAACATGACAATAATTAACAAGTTTTCCTAAAAACTGCGAAACACCTTCTAGTGGAAAAAGGAAACACAAAATAGTTTTAGCATTGCCAAGGGGGTAAACACTTCCACGTACTGATGTAAGACTCTGGATCAGACCCTTAAATGAAAAGCGGATGGGCAAGTCTTTTCACTTCTCGGAGCCTCGGTCTTCCCAGACAGAAAACAGGTACCGTATCCGCCCCCAGGACTGCGTAGAGGAAGCACCCAGCAAAGTAGCTGGAACAGAACAGAAGGGAAGCAATGGGCAGCTCTAAGGAAAGGCAGGAAAGAGCCTTCTCTGACCACAGCTGGACAGACTTCTTCACGGTTGCCCTATGTCCCCACACCCTTTCTGGGTCTCTCTCCTGCCGGGGCCGCCCCTGCCCCTCGCCAGGTGGGTGCTGAATAAATGTTTTGGAAACGACCTGCAGGGGACGCTGGCGAACAGGCAGAGCAGTCGGGAGCCTGGCACTCCAGACCCCGAAAAATCTCGCCATATGGGTTCTGAGCCGGCTGATGGGCGAACACCGACCCCACAGTGGCCAGCTTGGAATGCGATACGCCACCATGGGGCATGCGGAAGGATTTATCGCTTCCCCGGGATGCGGGCATTGACCCGGCACCTGACCGAGCCAGCAGCGTGGCCCCTGGGAAGTCTCTGGAGCGGGTTTCACCGCGATGCCCTTCTGAGCGGGGTGGGGGCTGGGCTTTGTCATTTCCATCTGTACTTTATGACTCACAAAAAACAGACTTAGATGACAAGAATGGGTTGGACCACCGACACGTGCCACGTCCTTCCACTTCCGAGGGCTGCGAGCCTTCCTCGGAGGCTACTGTCTCCATTTCCCACGCTGGGGAGATGGGACACAGAGCAGTTAAGCTGTGAGCCCCAGGTCACACAGCAAGTAAACACCAGAACTAGGATTTGAGCTCAGATTCCCCGGCTCCAGAGTTCCTCCTCTTTAGCTGACACCTTTCTGTCTCCTTCAACGTCATGCAAATAAGAACGGGGGGGTGAGAGCCAGGAAGTTCAACGGGTGGGTGTTCAGTAGAGAAGACCCCAGGACTGGTCTCCCCATGCTCCGGGAACACAGGTCAGATCCCGAGATACTTCGTCGCTCCCACACCCCAACCTGCCACGTCAAATTGACTACAAAGCCCACCAGTTTGAACTCCTAAATGTCACTCGGACCCATCGTAAGGGCCCAAGCCACCACCATAGGGCTGCAATAGACTCCAGGCTGGCTCCCATCCATGCATTGGGCGCCTACTGTATGCTTGGCTCTTTATGCCCTCTCGCTCATCACATAATAGCCAGCTTGGGGAGGTCCGTACTATTCCCAGCATCCCTATTTCACGGAGCGAGGCTGAGAGGTTAGCACCTTCCCATGCATTCTCTACATGGCCATCGAGTGATCTTTTAGACCTGAAATCCCCATCCCTGCCAGCTTCAACCACTTCCTGGCTTCCCTGTGACCCGAGGGAGCGGAGCCTGGCCTGTCACAGCCCCCAGCATCCAGCCCCAACCTCTGCTTGAAGCCGTGGGGGTATAAAAGCAAGGGATGGCAGTGAGATCGGAAAGGCTGATTTCAGAACAGGTTGTATGATTTGTGGGGCCCAATAAAACATGAGAAAGGGGAGGTGCATCTAAAATATGATTAAGAATTTCAGGACAGCAGAGTCCAGAAGCCAGGGGCGGGGCCCGACTGAGCTCGGGTCCCGTGCGGCTGCACAGGCAGGACCCCTGGGAAGCCGGCTGGGGCTGCTTTCCAGCAGAGACCCACCTGCTCAAGCAAATTTAGGAAAGCAGAGGGCGCCGTGCTTTCCTGAACTTCTTACAAACAGAGGTGAAGAGAAAGCCCAGCATGGAAGGGGTGGAAAATCAGGGGAAGACACGGTCCCTGCCCTCCAGAGGAGAAAGGAAGCAAAAATTGCATTTAATGTGGAAAATATAATTAGAAGCACAAGGTGGAGATGCTGGGGTCCACCTGGGACGTCTGGAAGCAGAACTTGGGATGCACGTCGAAGCACAAGGTCAGCTGCTGGGTTACTGTAGCTGCCTGGGGAGCCCGGGCATGTGCGTTTCCAGTCCCTCCACCTGCAGACCACAAGCCCCCAGAGCACCGAGGACTGGCGCCGTGACAGTCACGGCGTTTGTCAGGATGAAGGACCCAGAAGCCCTTGGCCCATGGAATCCGGGAGTGAACAGACTTCTGCCGTTTTTAGGTTGTTTTCTTTTTTTTCACAGCTTTTCTCATTAAGTTCAGATGCCTTCCAAATCCTGGTAATCTTCTCAGCCGTAGCAATACAATTATACAGAAAATTGGTTGTAGTGTGAGCCTACCATGTAAAACTTCTTCAGCGGAAGCAATGCAATTATTCAGGAAATTAGTGAAAACGTGATTGCGGGAAAAGAAAAGGCCTTTCGCTCACCGACGTAGAGGCATTCTTTCAGTGAGCGCACGGAGGGGTCCACGAGGGAACCATCCCCTCTCCTTCCTCCGGAGCAAAAGGGCAGGATGATGAGAACCAAGGCTGTGCCGTGGCATGCTGAAGAGCCTTCTGGAATTTTCTGTTTGTTTTTGACTTGACGTGAGCTATTTGTCAAAATAAAGTTCAGGCAAGGAGTGGCGCAAACCACAAGTGCCCTGGTTTTCTATGCATCCCGGGACATCAGAGCTGGAACTCAGCCCCCCCGTCGGAATCCGTCCCGGCCAACATTCGCTGACAAGCTCGGTCTGCAGAAGGCAGGGCATTCTGGCGAGCCAGCCACTGGAACAGGCGGATCTTTAACTTGGCTCTTGGCAATGATTAGCTTGGTCGTGGGCATTGCCCGGTGTCTCGCTAAATGGTTAACAGGTAAAACATTACTAGGTAAAAACATGAGCGAGGCTTCCGGGGAGGGAGAAGGACTTAGCTCCCCTGGAAACACCGATGAACACTTGTCCCGTAGCCAGAATGTTCGGAGTCAACCGATGACTGTCAGCATCATGACCGTCCTTGTGAAGCCGAGAAACCAGAGGCTCAGAGAGGTTATGTCTCTTGCCCAGCGTCACACAGCAAACAGGTGACAGGGCTGGGTTCCTGGGATCCAGGCGCCAGTGCTCCCTGCCCCCCGAGCCAGTGGGGACCGGCTTCTTTCGGTGAGCGTGATATTTTCAGGGTTCTTTCATGCTGTGGCCTGTTTCAGCACCTCTTTCCTCTTCGTGGCCACGAGTATTGCAGTTATGGATAGAACACATTTCGTTGAGCCATCCGTCAGCTGATGGACCTTTGGGTTTCCATATTTTGGCCGAAGAGGGCTATTATGACCACAGTGTGCATGTTTTTGTGTAGCTGTGTGTTTTCAATGGTGTGAGCAGGGTTTTGATGACACGGGCTGATAGGAACAGAGGGAGACAGATGAGGGAAAGAGAGACATCACGCACTCACCTGCTGCCCAGAAACACAGAGACGCACCCGGAGAGAGACAAGAGAGAGGGAGAGAGAGAGAGAGACGGGGATCTCCAGAGGGCTGCCCTGATACACACACGTGCAGACACATGGGGAGAGACAAGCACTTGGGGACAGGGAGGCAGGGAGCACGGGCTGGACACAGAGCAACTACGTGCCAGGGGCTCGCTCCGGCCCCCACTCTGGCTCCCCCTGCCAGCCCCACGAGGGCAGGTAATCTTTCCCCCAGGCTGCATAAGGGAAGCCAGCCTCCAGAATCCTCGAGAAGGGGATAGAAATAAAATCTACCTCATGGGGCTGCTGAGAGAGGTGCAGGGGGTAATTCACACGAGTGCTGACATCACTCAAAAGTGACACATGGGGAGGGGCGCCTGGGTGGCTCAGTGGGTTAAAGCATCTGCCTTCAGCTCGGGTCATGATCTCGGGGTCCTGGGATCGAGCCCCGCATCAGGCTCTCTGCTCAGCGGGGAGCCTGCTTCCCCCTTTCTCTCTGCCTGCTTATGATCTCTCTCTCTGTCAAATAAATAAATAAAATCTTTAAAAAAAAAAAGTGACACATGGGAAAATGCCTGGCACTAAGTATTAAAAAAAAATCCCAAACCAACGACAACAAAAAAACCTTTCCCCTTTTCTCGAGAACCCTCTAACTTTCTCTCTGTCTACCTACCTATCTACCTACCTAAATATCTGTATTTATCTTTGGGCAATTGAGGCCAAATGACCAGGATCCATGGTACTTTCTGGGGAGCAGCAAGTGTCTAGACCTTTGGAAGAAACACTGTCTCTCTCCATGGAGCTCACGCACAAAGCGATGCCCTACGGGCTGGACAGGGTGGGGCAGCGAGGAAGGAGCAAGGGAAAATCCACCTTTAACATGTCTGTCAAGAGGGCCAGAGCCCACACTCCTGGATATTTACTTAGCATTCACTTAAAAGAAATAAAATGAAAACAAATAAACTTATACACAAACCTTCACAGAAGCCCTATTCAGAATAGCCAGACACGGGAAACAACCCTTTCTACACTCTATCCGCCCGGCGGACCGAGCAAATAAACAGGATAGATTATCGATACACGCAAAAACATGATTAAGTTTCAAAAGCAGGATTTTTTTTTTCTTTTTTCAAAAGCAGGATGTTGAGGCAATGCCGATACAAGAAAGCAGATGATCCCGCCGATGTGAAATTCGAGGACAGGAAAACGACCCTGGTGACGGGAATCACAGCAGCGCCTCCTTCTGAAAGGGGCAGGATGGGGGGCGGGCAGGGGAGAGGCGGGAGGGTAAACCAGAAAGCGGCACTGGAGAACTTTCTGGGGGTGATGGAATGTTCCAGATCGGGGTGCTGGTTACAAGGGTGTATATGCTTATCCAACTGTAAACTTCAAATTTGTGCGTTTTGCCACATATAAATTCTACATCAGAAAAGCAGCCCGAATGGGAGAGGAAATCTGTCGGAGGCTCATCTGGATGGCATCTGCGCCGACCTGTGGGGCTTACAACACCCAACACTCGACTCTGCAAATAAACCCGAACACGCACGCAGCTTACGTCCACGGCCTCCTCCTTTGACGTCTGGGCTTCTCTCCTCCTCCTCCTGGATGGGGAGCCGGGTTCCGAGGGGTCCCGGACATTAGACTCTAAATTCTTGAGCAGACTCTGAGCGTCGTCTTTCTAAAATTCAGAGGTGGGGGTGGGGAGAACACAGCGAAGCCGGTCAGCCTAGTGCCCCTGGGACTCGAACCATCAACCCCCCACCCGACGTGTGCCCATCTCTGTGTCTCTGCCCGGCCCTCTGTGTGTAGCGTTGTGCCTTCTACCCTGCGGGGTCAGCCACACAGCCTTCGAGACTGTCCAGGGGTCAGCCTCCTGAGAAGCCCCCGGTTCCCCACCTCGGGATGTCCTTAGGACCTGGAGGCCACACTTGGATCAAAGGTGACCCCACTGTTCTTCTAGGCTCGGGGCCCCTGGTAGCCTGTGAGCACCCTGGGGTAACAGCTGAAATGGGATATGGCACATAATTATTAATTTTTCTGGGGTGCCTGGGTGGCTCAGTGGGTTAAAGCCTCTGCCTTTGGCTCAGGTCATGATCTCAGGGTCCTGGGATTGAGCCCCGCATCAGGCTCTCTGCTCAGTGGGGAGCCTGCTTCCCCCTCTCTCTGCCTGCCTCTCTGCCTGCTTGTGATCTCTCTCTGTCAAATAAATAAATAAAATCTTTAAAAAAAATTTTTTTAGGGGCGCCTGGGTGGCTCAGTCAGTTAAGCATCTGCCTTCGGCTCAGGTTATGATCCCAGCGTCCTGGGATCGAGCCCCATATCGGGCTTCCTGCTCAGCGGGGAGTCTGCTTCTCCCTCTCCCACTCCCCCTGCTTGTGTTCCCTCTCTGGCTGTCTCTCTCTCCTCTGTCAAATAAATAAAATCTTTAAAAAAAATAATAATAAATAAATTTTTTAAAAAAATTATCAATTTTCCTGTTATTTCCCGTAATACCACGAGATGATTTCAAGAAAATATTTTAGGTACCCTTAAATTATAGAATGGTTCGTATAATGAACCACGGCTGATCCTTGGTATTGGTAGATTCTGCATTTATAAATTTGCTTACTTGCCGAAATTTACCTGTAACCCCCTCCCCCCCAATCCACACTTGTGGTGTTCTTGTGGTCGTCCCTGGGCACGGGCAGCTTGGTGAGAATTCGAGCTGCCTGCCATGCCGTGTCCAACGGAGACCCAGCAAAGGTGACACCCTGCCTTCCTGGGTCAGCTCCCCTACCGCGGACCAGGGTCCCTTTCGTGTTCTGCTAAGCCGTTCTTCTCCCACATGTCTGTGCTTCCCGTTGCTTAGAATGACCCCTAAGTGTCGTGCTAACTGCTGCGCGGCATCCCTAAGAGCAAGAAGGCTGGCGTGCGAGTCATGGGGGAAAACGTGTGTTGGATAAGCTTCATTCAGCCAGGAGCTATTTTGTGCCGTTGGCTGCACGTTGACCGCTAATGCATCAATGATATGTATTAAATAGGGTGTCTTTAAACAGAAACACGCATCCAACAAGGTTATGTATCGGCCAGTTAATGAAGGCACTGTGGCCAGAGTCTTGCAGAAACCTAGTCCTGCGTTTCCCCTGGAAGCAATGATCCAGCATCTGCTAATCCTCTGTTTGCCGTGATTCCGGAGATCATGATGATCAACTGTATCTGAAACCCCATTACGCCAGAGACCCCTGATCAAGCCCCTCTTATGGCCGCTCACGGATATAATCTTTACACTGAAGAAGTTAGCTAGCAACTGTTATGAAGCAATACTGAGCATCAAAGCTTATTCTAGTCACCGGCAATGGAGTAACAAACAAAATAAACAAAGCCCCTGACTTTGTGGAGTTTACATCCCAGGGACAGAAGAGAGATGCAAATAAATATACAGTAAGTCAGCAGCGGTAAGTGCTAGAGAGAAAATGATGGAAGACAGGAGAATGGAGGGGAAGGTCTCTTAAGCAAGGTGGCATTTGAGAAGAAACGTGAAGGAAGTGAGAGAGTGAGCCATTCAGATCTGTCTGGGACAAGCTTTCCAGGAGAGGGCACAGCAAGTGCAAAGGCCCTGTGGCAGGAGCATACATGGCCTGCCCAGGGAAGGCCTGTGGCTGCGCCAGTCTGGGGTGCGGTGGAGAGGGGCAGATGATGAAGCCAAGGATTTAGAGATTGTTTGTTTAGCGGTTATAGCTGACCACTACAAGGGTTCTACAGGGAAGGACCCGATCACATCATCCTGCAGTAGAGACTCCAGCGTAAACCTCATCCACCCCATGGAGAAGCACCATTATTTTGCTCCCCGGTTAAAAGTAACCAGGAAGCCAAGGCTCACCAGCCACTTGAGGACAGACTCTAATATGAAAGAGAAACCCCCAAACAAAAGGATAAAGCAAACTGGAAACAGACGCTGTGTAGGGAAAAGTTGTTTATTAAAACAAACAAACAAACAACTGTAATATCCCAGAGATCCAAGAGAAGATGCTGCATCTACAAAATAAGAACAGGGCAGCATAAACATAGGATGTTCTGAGAACAGAAAAGGACATGCAAAAATGAAAAACGTGAAAATCTTGACACAAGTATTACTGAGAAAAGTCTTCCAAAAACGGCGTAAAAAGAGATGGAAAACTGGAGAGACGGAAGGCAACTCGTGGTCCAATTCAACCAGAACATGAGACGAGTCCCCGGAAGAAGCAACAGAATATGTAAAAGGAAAAGAATCATCAAGGAACTCAAGCGAGTGAGTCTGCACCCTGGAAGGGCCTCCCAAATGCACGGCCGGCCGAAGGAGGGCAACCGACCACCCCCAACCCCCATCCTGGTGTGCTTCCTACACTGGGAACAAAGAAGAGATGCTTCCAGATTCCACAGAGGAACAAAACAAAGTTATCAGGGATCAGAACAAAATCCTATTTCTCCCCCTCAACCATGGCAGTTGGAAGACAATGGGGAAAATGCCCTCACAATTCTGGGGAAAATTATTTCCAACCTGGAATTCTATGACCTGATGACTCTCGCCAAGTTAAGAATAAAGACAGAGGGCGTAGATAATCTCAGACACAGAAGTTCTCAAAAACCCATGCCTCCCTCTCTTTCTCAGGAAGATCCCAGGGGCTGTGCTCCACCCAAATGAGGAAATGAACCCAGAAAGACAGTGGAGGGCATCCCAGAAAGAGGATGCAACTTCGGGGAGGTGACAAAGTTCCAGGGTGATCAGTCCTGATAAGTCCCACTGGTGACAGCAAGAGCCTAGGGCAGCTGCTTCTCGAAGCTGAAGAA
>CM052899.1:172786134-172849606 GCA_028534135.1 Potos flavus | reverse complement strand
GTGCGCATGAAGGAGGGGGAAAGAGAGCTGAACCACTCCCCAGTCCCCAGCGGGAAGTCCACGCTCTGCCGAGAGCCCCAAATGCAAGGAGCAGCCGAGTAAGCAGGTAATTTACAAAGGGGAAGTAAATGACCGAAAAGCCGGCTGAAAAAGTTGGACGAGGTGGCTTCTGGGAAGTGGCGAGGGGACAGGGGCGTTGGTTGCTGCCTAGAAATGAACACTCGAAGCGCATGCGTAATGTTGACGCACATCCAAAGTTCTAATGATGAAATAAAAACAAAAGAAAGAAAAGCAACAAAAAGAAAGTGGCGCAACACGCGATTACGAGCGGGGTGATGCAGACCAGAGGAAAACGAAGATTACGAGCGGGGTGATGCAGACCAGAGGAAAACGAAGATCGCAGGGTGCACGAGGGTAGGAGTGCCTGGAGGGGCATCTGTCTGCATCCTGAAGGATGAGCGGGCAAGCCGAGAAAGGTCACTCAGGCAGACGGAAGGGATGTGCAGAAGGGGAGCAAGGAGATGCGGGGGGGCGGGGGGTTGAGGGAGCAAGGAGATGCAGGGGGGCTGGAGAGCAGGGTGCAGGGGCACACGGCACCTTACGTTCGTCTGGATGCCCCACAGAAGGCCAACCACCTTGCACACCGATTCCTTACGCTAGGAAATCGGACAGAACCCTCTGTAGGCAATCAGGAGTCACTGGAGGCTTTTAACCCAGAGAGTCATACTGCCGGACGTACATTTTAGGAAAAGAGACTTAGGGAAGAAAGGAGGAAAGGAGCCCACTTAGAAAGAAGGCTGTCGCTGAGGTCCCATTCAAACCATCCGAAAATCCCGTCAGCCGGACCCTGGAGCCAGAGACCACCCCCGTGGCTCCTGCCCTGGTCTGAGCCACCATTACCTTCAACTGGACTAGCACAGCCCTTACTGACCAGCGGCCCAGCCTCAGATAGCTTGGTTAACCCCTGTGAGCCTCAGTGACTCAGCTGTGAAATGGGCCCCCGTCACGGTCTGAAGGTGCGTGCCCCATTCCCCATGCGTAGGTTGAAATTCCAATTCCCAAGGTGATGGTATTTGGAGGTGGGGCCTTTGGGAGGTGATTAGGTCCTGAGGGCGGAGCCCTCCTTACAAGAGAGGTCCCAGAGATTCCCTGACCCTTCTACTCTCCGCGGACACAGGGAGAAGTCTGCAAGCCAGAATCGAGCCCTCCCCAGAACCCAGACGTGCTGGCACTTGATCTTGGACCTCTGGCCTCCAGAACTGTGAGAGAGAAGCTTCTGTTGTTTATAAGTCGCACAGTTTATGGTACTTTTCTTAAGAGCAGTCCGGACGGTCTAAGACAGATACTTCCCGCTACGTCACCGGGTGGCAGGATAGTAAACACTGATTTAGGGGTTCGGACAAACTGGGGTTGAAATCCAGCCCTACGGTTTATTCATCATGTGACCCTGGATCAAGAACACCGCTGGGGAGCCTTGACTTCCTTCCCTGGAAAGTGAGGATAATGACAGCTCCCCCACTCAGAGATTTGGGGCGGGAATGGAGAACCAAAAGTCTACGAACACTCAGCTCAGAACGGGGACCCCAGCAAAGGTTGTGCGCGTGTTACTTCCCTCGTCACACGAGAAGCCAGTGTGTCTCAGTGTCCCTTAACCACCAGCGGGATGCGACAACCTCAAACTGACCTACAAGCATATCGTACTATAAGTTGCATTAATTCAACCTTTATCACGCCTTTCCAGCAAAACACTCCCCCGAAGTCTGCAGCAATCTGCCGGACTTGTCTCCTTCCCGCACGGGCCAGGAATGCAGGGAAAAGGACCACGCGCCTCATCTCAGATCCTACTGGACTTCATCCCTCAAAGAGGTCAACGTGGCAAGGACCCAAGGCAGTGATCACACCGCAGGGATCAGTTGTCCGCTGCGTACCCACCATCTCTTCCACAACATCCGATTCTGTAACAACGGTCACGTGAGGCATCCGTGAATCCCCTTCTGTGACCACGGCCACCCACGGAGAATACAGTGACTTTGGGCTTAGACACACGTCTGTCACTTTGGCAAGTCACTGAACCTCTCTGCGCCTCAGTTTCCTCAAATGCAAAATGGGGTCCTTAATAGAACAAACTCCCAAAGCTGTTCTGGGGAGTCAATGAGATAACTCAGGTGTGGAGTCTAGCTCAGTGCCCAGCACACAGTGGGCCCACGGCAAGTGCTAACTAGCACTACCACTTCCCATCACCCGACTCTCCGCGTGCGCTACAATCAAACGTTCACCTTTCTGGAGACTGTGACCCTCCAGCAGCAAGGGCAGGGTCTGTCCTGCACAGGGCTGTGGCTGGCAGAGGCCATCAGCACACTTTTACTCTAGGGATGAAATTGTGAATGAATGCATGAGCGCATGCCAGCGTGGCAGCTGGGACTGGAGAGGCTAGTTAGGTAACCCACCCGGCGAGCCGCGGAATGGACAGGGCTGGGGATCGCAGCCGTCCTGCCCACCGTGCTCAGCCGGGCCCCTAGGCCAGCGGCGAGTCCAGACCCTTGGTGCTCCCGACGAGAGACTGAGGTCTCGCTGGGCCTTAGTGGCTGTCTGTGATCGCAGAGCGGAGTCATACGGAGCAGCCACTTCTGGGGGACCCCAGGCCGGTAGGCTCCTGTCACTCCGCCGTCCCCCTCTGGACTCGGTCTCCAGCCCTCTGCTGGGCTGGAGGGGAAGCCGGGCAGGACCCGGCGCGCTCGACGCCCGCGATCCCGCTCGAGCGCCGCCCGTGCTCAGGAGGCCCGCGCGCCCCTCACCCGGCCCCCCGCCCGGCGGACCCACCTGATGCCGCGAGCGCGGACGGGCGGCGCGGCAGCCGAGCCAGAGGCCGAGGCCGAGGCCGAGCGCGGCGCCCAGGAGCACGGCGGGGGCCAGCAGCGCGGGCGTCGGCCGCACCGCGTCCCGGCCCAGGGGCAGGCGCGCGTCGCTCTCGCAGGCCGCCGCGCCCCGGGCCATCGGGGGCGCTCAGGCGGCGGGCCGGCCGCATCGCCCCCGCCGCCGCGCGCCGCCCCGGCCCGCCGCCCGGGGCACCGTCCCCGCCAGCTCGGCGACAGCGCACTCGCGGCCCCGGCGGGCAGGGGCGCGGCGCGCTCCGCCGACGCCTCCGGCCTGCGCGCTCTCCTTCCTCTTGCTCGGGCGCCCCTTCCCCGCGCGGCCCCGCCGGAGGGAGGAGCCTGGGCCGTCCGCCCGAAACTTCGAGCCGCCCCGCCCCGGCCTGCCCTTGCACTGAGCATGCCTGGCGGGAGGCGCGCGGCTCAGCCAGGGGAGCTTTCGGAGGAGTCCCCGGGCCTCTTGGCTTCTCGGGAAGGAATGGGGAGGGGTCCCCCCAGCCACGGGGGAGGTGTTCCTCGGTTAAGTTTTTTGAGCGTGTACGATGTGCTAAGCATTTAGCCGGATGATGTCAGTAACTTTCTCAACAGCCCTCTGAGGGGGGTACTATTCTCTGCTCATCTTCCTGATGAGGAAGGTCTGGGTCAGAGTGGCTAACCTATCTAATGAGGGTCCCTCTCCTGTCTTGTTCCTAACCTGTACCAACCGGCCGTCTTTGGACCGCACGGTCCGCCACCGGCTCTGAACTTGTTAGCCTGAAACCTCTGTTTTAATCCTACTCTTCCATGATTAATCAATACTTTGCTCTATGATGATGTGTAGAGAGATCGTGACACCCAGCCCCCACTAAGAATGAGACATTGTGGGGTCGTTGATTCGCTCAGCCTTTACAGAGAACCTGCTGATGGAAGCAGCACCAGGCCAGCAAGGAACCAAACAAGGCCCAGACAGCTGGAGAGCAGAAGTTGCTCTTTCGAGGTCTCCCAACCAGGAAATGGGACAGGTGTATTAGCAGCTGTGTCTGGCCGGCTTCAGGGCCCTCTCTGCTACTCCGGGCTGCTGAAATATTTCCTTCAAAGCACCTGCAAGGCTTCTGGGAACGTGTATGGGACAATAACCTAAAGTTCTTGCTTTTTATGCTGGCTATTTCTTTGGATACTCAGAATTTAGTTTTAAAGATGTAGCGTTCTTTGGATTTTATTTTATTACAAAGTTGTTTGGGTATTAAAACCATCCTTTAAATGACTCATGTTAAATAGAACTGATGGTCCAGAAATATGCTAGCATCTAGTCTTTGGCCTTGTCTCACTCCTGGCATTCTGCCAGGTACCCACCCAACTCCCCCCAGGGCAGTGTGCCTCTGATGGGAAGCCTGATTAATAACTTTTCAGAGTCTGCAACCTCCTGCCTGTCCATGTTCAGTTAGGGAGGGCCTGTCCTTGGAGGGGTTGGAGGGAGAAGGCCTGAGACTGCATGACAGGCTGCCCCCTGCAGGACAGGAGTCTTCTCCCCAGGGGGCGGTCACTGAGGACTCAGGAGAAGCAGGAGGAAGCAAAGAAACTGCTCTACCTGGCCTCCTCCCAGTATCTATCTCCCCTGGCAAGGCACAACCCTACCCCCATGGAGAGTTCAAGCCTCCTGCCTCCAGACGCCAAATCTCCTCTCTCTGGTTCCCCAGAGACGTCCCGCCATGGCTGGGCCTGATTACCTGCCTGGGTCCCTGGGCAGGTCCAGGGGCTACTCCACAGCAAGGGCTCAGGCAGTCGGAGCCCAATGCGACTGAGCTAAAGCCAATATAAAGTGAGAGTGGCCTTTCCCTCTGTCTCCTGATCTGCCGGTCTCCCTCCTAACCCTTCTGTGCTGTCCTGTCCCCTCTGGGCTCGCCAGCACACGGCGCGCTGCCTCTCCAAATGCTTCTCAGTTCTCTAATAAGGGGCTGGTGGGTCTGAAGCAGACTCTGGGTTCAGACCGGTGTGGTGTGTGCATGTCTCAGGGAAGGCTTCCTGGAGGAGGTGGTTCTGAGCTGAGAACTCGGTAGGCAGCAGTGGAGGGGCACTTGGAAGCCCTGAAATCTTTGGGAGCAGAGGAGTGACCTCATTTGAATCCGATTTGGGTGGAGCTGAGGACCTGGGCGGGGCGCGAGCAAACCCAAACTCGGCCCGGCCTCGCTCTCTCCCTCCCACGCCCGTCCCCCTCCCAGCCGCCTCCCAGCCTCCCCGCCCTCCCAGCCCCAGATGCCGCAGTCCGTTCCAGAAAACTTTCCCGGGCGGCTCGCACTGAGCATGCTCCGCGGCGGGGCGGGCCTGGGGTCCGGAAGCTCCGGCGACTCCCGCGCGCCCGCCACTTTGGGGTCGCGGGTCCGGAGCGGCGATGGGCTCGGCGGGCGCCGGGGGGCGCGCCACGTGGGTGCTGGCCTGGAGCCTCTTGGCCGCCGCCCTGGGGCTGCCGGCTAGGCCCAGGGGCCGAGGCGGGCACCCCGCGGGCCCGGGTCTCCTCGGGCGCCCCCTCGGCGGGCAGCCCCTCCCGGATTCCCCCGCGGCTCCCGGGGCGGGGCCCGAGCGGACCAGGCAGGTAAGGAGGGCCCGCCCCCAGCCTCCTCCTGGACGACTCCTGTGGCTGAGCTCCGTCTACACCGGCGGCGGGGAGGCCCCTTCGAGTTGGGGAGATTATCCAAGGGAGGGCAGGGTCCGAATAGGATGCTTCGGGTGTTCCTTAGTGTTTGGCGCTCAGGCCCGCAAAGTCCCAGGCAAGGTGGAGCCCCGCGCGGCTTTGCCAGCCACCCAGGTCGAATCTCGCCCCAAGCCTAAAATCCCTGTGACCTAGGCCAGGCGCTTCACTATTTGTGCCTCGGATTCCTGGTCTGTAAGCCTTTGCGGCGTCTACGCCGCGGGTGGGTGCGAGAGGTAGGCGCGTTCCCGGAGGCACCGCCTTTGCAGAGGCGAGCAGGGCCCGGGCGTGTAGGGGTTGTTAGAACAGTTGGGGTTACTGGCTGGAGTTTTCCTGACTGCACTCTCTTGGTTGCTGCATTTATCCGCTTCCCATCCGCCCCTCCCTCTGTGGCCCCAGATTTGGGAAGGCACAGATTCCCCTCGCCCCTTCCTCCAAAGCTGGCCTCCAGTTCGGCCTTTTCCTTCCAGTCCGCTGCGATGGCCCCAACCCCCGCCCCAGCCCCCAGGTTCAGTGGCCAGCACTTAGCCCCTGGCTTTTGGTGATGGTTTCTTCTGAGTCTCCTCCACCCCCTAATTTGTGCTCTCCCCAGCCCATTTCCCTCTATGGCTGGTGTCCAGGTTGGATGATCTGTCCTCGGTGTATGACCACTTCCCTCCCCAGCCCTCACCCCCTCTCGCCGACTCCTGGCAGAGCTCGTCCGTCTTCTGTCCCCAGGACCGCCCTGTCCAGTGGTCTCTCCCCTCACTGCCCTGGGGTCCTCCCTGCCCTCCCCCAGGGGCTGGTTCCCCTGATTCTGTTGGGTTCTCTACCTGCGGCCCCCAAGGGGCTTGCTACACTTGCTGCAGAGTTGTAACCTGTAAATCTTTAAAGGAGATTCTGTTCATTTTCTGTTACTAGATTTTCACGAGAGAAGACTGAGTGATAACACCGGGTCAGTTTACCGAGCTTTAAAAAAGTCCCATGACAGAATGTTTTCCCAAGGTCCTCTCACTTGCTCCTGTCCCATGAGGTGGGATGGGTCTGGCTCATTTTGCAGAGGAGAAAACCTGCCCCCCTCCCCCCAGGCCTGTCCTAGGCTCCCACGAAGGCGTCCATGTTCAGAGCCCACTCACCTGACCTGCTTTGCACTTGCTTTCCTCTCTGAGAAACCAGGGCCGGAACGTTCTGGTGGACATTTGTCCCCAGCCTCTCCCAGAAAGTGCTTTGAAAACCTGAAGCTACATGCTTAGTGTAAATGTATCATCTGTCCCTTCTTGCAAACGGTAAACTGAGAGGCAGTTACAGCCATTTCCCAAGTGGCCCAAGACGCCCTGTCAATGCAGGAGCCACAGGCCACGTGTCGTTATTTACATTTAGGCATTTTGGGTGTTTACTGGCCGCGTGTGTTGGAGGCTGCTATGTTGGACAGCCCAGACTACGCAACATTCTCACCATGGTGGAAGGTTCTGTCGGAAGTGTGTTGGCAGGAGAGGAGGCCGTGAAGGGTCGAGTGGACAAGAGGCTGTGAGAGCCATTCACTTCCGGTGTTCGGGGACGGCTTTCTGGGTGGCAGGCTCTGTTCTGGGGGCTGGGAAAGCAGAGAACGAGGCAGGCTCTCTTAAGAAATCTGCCTTCTTGGGGCAGGAGAAGGAAGGAAACAGTGGTGCCAATCTATGCTATAGTAGGCAGTGGTTTGGGCTGCAGAGAGAAGTACAGCGGGCAGGGTGGACTGGGAGAGATGGTGGTGAGCGTGCTCTAGCCGCGAGTGGTCAGGGAGCCTGCTTGGAGGAGGTGAGGAGGTGACAGGTGAGCTGAGCCCTGAGTGGAACGAGGGAGGGCAAGGCCGTGTCCAGGAGAAGAGCTTTCCCGAGGGCCGTGACAGCGAGGCTAGAGGCCCGAGGCGGGGTGTGCTTGGTGTGGTCCAGGACCAGCAAGGAGACCTGGGGGCCGCCCGAGCAAGGGAGGGGGCGAAGGAGGGGAGACCAGGAGGTTGAGGAGGGGCCAGATCAGGTAGGGCGCTGGATGGGCAAGGCTGGACTGGGGCGGGGGATCGGAGCTGGAGCTAGGGGAGCCGGACTACACCGGGGAGCAGTCGGCGTAGACATGGCTGAGCTCACCTTGGGAGTCAGTGTGCATTGGGAAGGGGGAGGCCTGAGGGCAGAGGCCTGGAGCAAAGCCGGAACCCTTGGCCCGGCAGGAAGAAGGACGGGTCCAACAAGGGAGGGCCGGTGTGACCGGAAGGGAATCCAGACCGTGAGCCGGAGGTTAGGGGAGGAGAGCATTTCAGGGAGAGAGGGCTCGGTGGAGGTGGACTAATGCCCCCCAAAGACATCCACGTCCTGAACCCCGGAACGAGGGAATGTGTTAGGTTACCTGGAGAATGGGGCACTCACGTTGCAGGCGGAATTCAGGTTGCTAATCGGCTGACCTTCAAAGAGAGAGATTCTTGTGGATTATCTGGCTGGTCCCCATGTAATCACGAGGGCCCCAGACCATGGGAGAGGCGGAAGGGAGAGTCGGAGTGGGAGAAGGTCACGGTGATGCGGTGTGAGGACGGCCTATTGCTGACCTTGAAGATGTGGGAAGGGGCCCTGAGCTGAGTAAGGCACGTGGGGGGCCTCTGGAAGCTGGAGAAGGCCGAGATATGGGTTCCCCCCAGAGCCTCCAGAAAATAATGCAGGCCTGCTGTCGTGTGGGTGTGGGGCGCCCCTTGGAGCCCCCGCTGGCTCCAGAGACCTCATGAATACATATGGTGTACGTTAATAGGCTTTCATTTTTAGAACACTTTTAGATTTTAGAAAAATTGAGCACATAGTGCAGGAAGTTCCTGTGTATCTGCCCCCCAGTTTTCCCTGTTACTAACGTCTTCCATTAGGATGGCATATTTGTTATGGACTCTGTTAATGGACTCAAGATTGCTGTTAAAGTCCATAGCTTATGCAGACTTCCTTAGCTTTCATTTATTTATTTTTTTAAACCCAATGCCGTTTTTCCGTTCCAGGAGTATATCCGGTATCCAGGGCACCGAGTTGCCTTTAGTCCTCATGCCCCTTCGGCTCCTCTTGGTTGTGCCGCTTTCTCGGACTTCTGTGTTTCCGATGAACTTGGCAGCGTTGAGGATCCTGTCGGGCGTTTTGGAGGGGGCTGTCTCCCGGGGTTCGCCTGGGTGTGTGTTGTCAGTATGATTTATCGCCGTTGGCATTGACCGTGGACTCCGGGCTGGAGTCTCGGTGGTCAGGTTTCTCTTCTGGGAAGTGCCCCTTTCCCCGTTTCCGTCCTGTGCTTGTGAGGAGGAGGTTCCAGCTCGGATCCGTGCTGTTGTCATCAGACTTTTCTCCTGCCACATGGCAGCAGAGACGGACTCCGTCCGCACCCGGTGGGTCCCGACGGCATCTGATGGACGGAAGGCCAATTGTGGTCCCCAAGGCCACCAAGGCTGACACTTCAGTACCTCTTTCTAGACTTTTCTACATAATACGTGCTCATGGTATATTATGTCGTGTAATGTTAAACATATAATTATTCATTAAGTATGTAATTAACATGAACTATCTAAATATCTATATATACTTTATATTTGTTAAGCATAGAAATAAATGCATGTAGGTAAATATGTGTACAAATGAAAAGGACTATATATAAATATATATATAACTGAATATGTAAACACAATTATTAGATACACAGTCACATTTGAAGTATAAAAATCTGTTTTTATTAAATGGGATCATATCATAGTTTTGGAACCTAGTGATTTCACTTGAATCTTAACGTTGTTACTAGGTCGACATAGATCTGCTTTATTTATTTATTCCATTTATTCGTATTTGTAATTGTGATGAAATACACAAAACCTAAAATTCACTATCGTAACCATCGTTGAGTGTGGGGTTACTCAAGAACTCTGCATCTCGGCAAATGGGGAACTCTCTCCATGAAACACTCACTCCCCCGGCCCCCTCCCCGAGCCCCCGGCGCCCACTACCCTCGTTTCCGTCTCTGTGGATCTGAGGACCCCAGGGACCTCCCAGAAGCAGAATCCTAGTGTTTTGTCTTTTCGTGGCCGGCTTATGTCACCGGGCACGATGTCGTCCAGGTCCTCCGTGTGGTAGCAGGGGTCCGAATGTCCTTCCTCGAAGGCTGAATAACATCCCTTCACCTGGTGGGACCCTGTTTGGCTTCTCCACGGATCGGTCCACAGGAACCCAGGCTCCTTGGACATTTTGGCTGTCGTGAATGATGCCGCTGTGAACGTGCGTGTACCGATCGATACCTCGTTGTAATCCTATTCTCAGCCCCTTCGCGCGTGCCCCCGTGTATTGTGCTTCTTAAAATGGGTTTCTTGGATGACGAGTCAGGTGTGGCCGTGGCCTTGGAAGGGCGCTGTGGAGAGGCACAGGAAAGGGGAAGAGGCTGCTTGTACCCACAGGCCCTGGAGGAGGGGGGCAGCCGCACAGGGGCCACCTGGGGGCAGAGAGAGAGGGCACCCTTGGGCAAGAGTGTCTGTGGGGGTCAAGGGAAGAGAGGATTTCACTGGTGCGTTGGAGTACCGTGAGGTCACTGTAGGGGGAGGCAGGAAGAGCTCTGGGGTAGGTCTCATGCCGGGTTGGCTGGGTCTGGCTTGTTCTCTACCTTTTCTGCCCATGTCCTCACCTGTCCCTCACTTTGTCCCTGCACAAGTGGACATCACGTTCCAGCCCTGTGGATGGGTTCCTCCCTGCAGCCTGGAAAGCTGGCTTATGTCATCTCAGGAGAGCCGCTTGAGCCTGGCACGTCCGGGGGCCTGGGGCCCTCGACCCACTGGGTCTGAAACATGTGGCCCTCAGTAGCCAAGGGGATGGGTGTGCGTGACCACAAGCAAAGATACGGGGAAAGCCTTCCAGGTGGGCAAAGACAGTGGACACGCAGTTCCCTCTTAACCCCACGGTGTCGTGCCCAGGTGAGGGCTGTCCCAGTGGCAGCCGTAGGAACTAGCCCTTGGGCTGGGCCCCGAGCTGGGCTCAAGTGCCCCACACTCAGCGGTCATGGTCTTCACGGCCTGTGCACCCCTTTCTCCCTCCATTATGTCCAAACCTTTCCCTGGCCCACTATTTTACAAAGGTGGACTGGGAGAGTTGGCCAGGCCCCGTCTGGACAAGTTTTATCACTGAACACACTGAAGCAAGCTGGGAGGAAGCTTTGAGGTCTTCACTTTTTAGATGAGGGTCTGAGGCTCAGAGAGACTGAGAGTCTTGGCTAAGGACACACAGCAAGGAAATGGTTCCCACTAGAACCCAGTTCTGTGGACTCTCTCTCTGGCATTTTATGAGCCACTCTGTTGGAACTTGCAAGATCTTGGAATTCAGAGGCCAGAGGCTCAGCCAGTGTCGCAGGGTTAGTGAGAAGCAGAGCTGGGATTCGAACTCAGGTCTGAGTACATGAAATTTTGCCCCCGCAGTGCTGCCTTCTGGGACAGCTTCCCAAAATGTAGTCATGACTGGGTTGCTGGAAAGAGGAGATAATCCTGGACTCCTGGTGGGGATGGTTCAATTGGAAAAATTTCTGGGTAAGAAAAGATTTCTGGGTAAGAGTGCAGCTCCTGTCCGTGTTTATGAAGATGACTTGCAGGCGCTTCTCACAAGCATGTTGTTCATTAGTGACATTTGGATTTTTTTAGGGCTTGCCCCATTTGATTTGGCCCAGCGTGGAAAGCTCTCGCTTTAAGACTGAAGGTAAGTTTTTCTTTCCTTTCATTTTCCGTTCAGAGAATCGGACCCAAAAGCCATGCCCCCCTGCCTCCAGCTCCCTCCTGCCCCGATGTGGTTCCTACCGTGAGCAATTGCCTCCTGACCTGCAGAGCAAAGGCAGTATGCCCCCCACCCCCCAGCCCCCAGCAGCAGCCGGCTGGAGCTTCCGTGCAGAGAGCAGGAGTCAGGGGAAGGCGGTCGGTCCGCAGTCTCCCCGAAGGAGTCTGATGAATGGAATAGGGAATGTGCATATGAGCAGGTGTGTGGGTTTCCCGCGGCTGCTTTCACAAATCATCGCGGACCTCGTGGCTTAAAACAACACAGATTTATTCTCTTAGCGTTCTGGAGGGCGGGTTGGGACTCAGCGTGGCTGGACTGAAGTCGAGGTGTGGGCACGGCCGCACTCCCTCCAGGGCTCCGGCGAGAAGGTTTGCTTCTCTTCCAGCAGCCCCAGCCGCGCTCCTTGCCTGCCGTGGGTGCTGGCCCCTGCTCCATCCCAGAGCCAGCACACGGGCATCTTACCTCCGGGGGCACTCACTCTTCTGTCCACTGCAGAGTTAGGGAAACTGAGGCACGGGGACATTAGGGGACTTGCCCAAGGACCCAGCTGGTGAATGACAGAGCTAGGATTCGAACCCAGGGCTGTCTGATGCCATGCATGCATGCATGCCGGGATCTCCCCGGCGTCTCGCTGCTCGCCTGCTGGTCTGATTCAGTAGATCTGGGAGGGGGCCCGGGAATGTGCATTGTAGCCCACATGCAGGACGAGCAGCTCATGCTTTGAGAAGCACTCTCTTTAGGCTCCGTAGCCCACCTCCCCCACAAGGGGAGCACATCTCATTTTCCTGGCAAAGAGATGAAAGGTCATTCATTTGTTGATTCATTGCCTTATCCAGTTTCAGCAAACACCTTCCAGGGGCCGTCCTCATGCACGTGGTCCACGTCCCGAGTTCACCCCCGCGTCTCACTGCCCCCTGCATTCTGTCACGCATGCGCTTTGCTCTTTTGCAGTGGGAGCACCATTTGGAAGGAAATCTAGCGGGAAAAGTGAACTCTTTAATCCCCTCCCGACTTCTGCACCCACTATGGGGCCGAGGACTCAGTCCGTGCTTGCTTTCACGCCCTCGTGCCCCAAGAAGACTCTGTTTAAAAGAGAGTCTCCTGTAACACACCGCCTGGTAAGTCACACGTTTGGTCCTTTACGGGAATTAGCAGAAGTTGGAAAGAAACCGGTTTGGGGCCCCCTATGTAGCAGATGCCACAGGCTTGGGTTCTTCGGAAAAGCTGATTCCTCTGATACTGAAGCGTCTAGTATTGAAGACGAAGAGGGAGTGGGAATCTGAGCGGTGGGAGGTGGGTTCTGAAGCCGGGCTCCCAGTTCTGCCTTAATTGGCCCGATTCGCCGCCGGCGGTATAAACACGCACACGCATTCCTCTTGTCTGAGCATCAGCCCCGGTGTGCGGTGTTTCCGTGTTAGGGGGTGTGGTTCCCATGAGCCCCCCCGGACTAGGGGAGAGCTCCGGTGTGACCACACGCCCACATTCTTCCTTCCCCAGAGGCTTAAGTTCCAATCCTTTAAATGCTTTCTTAAAAAAGTCTTCAAGATCCCCGAGGCACTTATTAGACTACAAAAGTCAATCTCTAGCCTTCCTTTCAAAGTTCATATTGTACATTTAGTTCTTTATTTTTAAAATTTTTTTAACATCTTGTACTTTTTATGAACCCTGTAGAGTATGGGGTGTTTTCCATTTTCTAATCGTTTCTATCTTTTATTGTAGTTCGGAGACATCTCAAGAGATGTTCTAGGAACTGCTGAGGACGGAGTGATTTTTCAGAAGTGTGCTGTGGTAGGTGTTCGTAGGTGGCTTATAGTGAAAGAGAAAATAGTTGGATTTTGACCAGGTCGTGTCTGGGTAGAGTTAGGTATATAAAGAGCGGCAAATCATGGGGCTATCCACCTGTGTCTGGACACATGAGGGATAGAGTATTGCACAGGGGATTTTCTGTTTCGTATCACGGCACCTGGACCAAGAGTTTTGGTACCGATTAAACTCCTGTTTGTGAAAATGCCCTGTGGTCATTTAGAAGGGGAAGGAAAGAATGATGTATTTTCTTTCAGGTTTTAACATTGATATGGTGCTTGCCGGTGTAAAGATTGCATTCAGTGTTTTTAAAGTTTTGGATCTTTACTAGTCCCTGTGAGGTGGCGCTTCACATTTTTGCTGTGTTGGGGGTCCCCAGGACCACCCTCCCTCAGGCTCCGTGATTCACTGGAAGGACTCACGTGACCCAGGAAGCCGTTAGACTCACAGTTATGATTTATTACAGCAGAAGCGTGCAGATTCAAGTCAGCAAAGTGAAAGGCACATAGGATGGGATGGTGACACCGGGCGCAAGCTTCCCACTGTCCTTCTCTGGTGGAGTCCTGTGGCTGGCATTTCATTTCCCAAAGCGGTGACATGGGATGTCACCAAATATTGTCCCCCAGAAACACTTGCCCGAGCCTCGATGTCCAGGGGTTTTAATGCGGGTCTCTCACGGAGGCAGGGAGTGCCCGCGTGGCTGACCTCGGTAACCGGTCTCCAGCTGCTCCAGAGGTCACCCTGACACAGCTTGGCTCAAGGCCCCCGCCTCCGATCACACCGTTAGCACACACGGCCGGCGGTGGCCCGAGGCCCCAGGTGTATAAAGAGGCTTTTCTTAGGCCCAAGCGCTTTATAGGTCAACCTCCCAGGAGCTGGTCAGGAGTCAGTCCTTTCCTCTGGCTGTGTGGGTTCTGGGCTGTCCACACCTGCGGACTTAACCCTCTGCTGTACAAGCCTCAATTTATGTCAGGCCTTCAGCTGTCCTGTTGCCCTTTCTGGATAGAGTTGGTGCTACCAGTTTTTCGTGCATCCTCCTGGAGCTGTTTCTGCTGTCTGCATGCGTGTGCGTGCGTGTGTGTGTGCATGTGCATGCGTGTGCGTGCCTGTGTGCATGTGTGTGTGCGCGTGCGTGCGTGCGTGCATGTGTGTGTGTGTGTGTATCTGCATACACAGACACTGCTTCCCTCCTTCCCCAGCTCCTGCGTCCCTTCCAGCAGGGCTGGGTGAAGCGGGCAGGGGTGTTGGGAAAAGCTTTGAGAGTGGGAACGGGGCAAGGATGCAGAGCCCAGACTGGGAGCCAAGCCGAGGGGCCACCGGACGGCTTCCAGAAGCCCAGGCGTTCAAACCCATGGCCAAGCAGAGCCCGCCTGGGGGAAACCAGCCCGGAGGATGGAGACCGGCCGGCTCACTGCATCCTGGAGGTCAGGCGGCAGTCCGACGCCCCGGGCGGGGCTCTGGGGTGGGGCTGAGCCTTCAAAATGATGGCGTGAGAAGGAGCCATTGTTTGCTTTTTCTTGGTGACGCCAAGGGCCACCGTCTCCCCAGCCTGACTGGGGCTCTGTGCTTCGATATTTTTCTCTGTTTCCCTGGAGGAATAATTTCACTGCATTTCAGGGTCCCCGTGACTTGGAAATGGTCACCAGGCAACAGCTTGGCCGATGTGAGTCAGAACATATCCTGGGGCCTTTGAAATCAGACCCGAGAAGTTCTCCAGCCCCCGAGAGAGACGGTCGTGGCCTCCCTCTGCCTGAGGACAGGCCGTGCACGGGTCAAGCTGGCGGGGGACACGTGCGGAGGTGGGACTTGCCAGCAGAGCCGCCCTCTCGTCCCCTCCTGTCCTAGGTGTCCGGGCAGAGCGAGCCGCAGACAGCTCAGGTGAGACTGCTCGTGGACAACACGAGGACCCCGGTGGCCGCCAACCTCTCCGATCTGCTCCTGCTCGACAACATCACTGGCCTCTCCGTGCAGGGGTCGGTGGGAAACCAGACCATGGCGGGATTCCAAACTTTCAGAAAGAAGTTTCTGCAAGGTAATAGCGGTGCGTATGGAGTCAGGGAGGGAAAGTGAACCCACAGGCGTTGTTGGAGCGTGTGATGTGCAAGAAACGTCTCCAACGTGGGACGTGTGTTCACGCGCGACGGAGTTGACAATCGGGTATCGAAGGAGAAGACCGGCACTCGATAGCCGCATCTGAAAAGCTGGATTTGTTACTGAGGATAGAGAGAGGCCAGATTTGGGGAAAGAGTTGTTAAGTAGGTATTTTTAGTATTTTTATTAGTATATCAATTTTTATTATGAAGAACTCCATATAACGAAACCCCGTCTGTCCACCGCCAGACCCGATTTCTCATCCCTCGGTGAAATGCAGAGCGTGTCTGGGGCCGGGGGGGCGGGGCTGGGTTGAGGTGGGGTCGGCTTGACTCGGGCCCTGGAAGCGTGCGTGGGAGACGCCCGTGCGTGTTCCCGAGTGTTCGCTGGCCTGCCTCCGCGCGGATGGGCCGGCGTTCTGAGCGCCGCCGTCCCCGGTTGGCTTTGGAGGCGTGTGTCCTGAGGCAAGCTGAAGCTGTTGTTGGTTAATGAAGCAGGTTTCAATGAGTTCTGGGATTCATTGTTACCGTGACCTCAGGACTGTCCATTTTCTTGGGAGGGTGAGACTTCTTTAACTCCAAGTCCCAATATCATTGACAGAGGGAGAGACGGCCCACCCCGCGACCCTTGTGCTATCGTGGACGCTCTCACGTGCTCAGGACTGACCTCCCCACGGAGCCCACGCTGCTTAACAGTCAGGCCCCGCTTTCCCTCTGAGCCTAGCTAGGGCCTCGGAGTCCTGCTTGACCCTGTCCTCTTGACAGAAGCTGCCAGTGGGGTTGGCCCACAAGCTGCCACCTACGTCTTTGGCAGCTGTGGTTTAAGCAGTGTCGTAAAAACTGCTAGGATACGTCCCAGCCAAGTGATCCTGAGGGCCTGCCCTCAAAGATGGAAAAATTCCCCCCCTCCCCTCCCGCCGCGTCCTGCAGTGAATGAGCAGAGCACGCACTCGGTCTCGAACGGACCTAGATGTGACTCCTCGCTTGGCCGCTTAGGAGCTGCGTTGCCTCTGGAGATTACTGAGTTTCCCTGAGCTTAGGATGTGACGTGTGAGTGTCAGGGCCTCGTAGAGTGGTGGCAGAGACCGAGCGAGGCGACGTGGCCCGGCTCTGCCCGGGTCGCTCCCCACACCGTCCCAGCCCCTGGTTCAGCAGACCTGCCTCTCTCCTCCCATTGCCCCAGCAGCTCCCAGCGTCTGCGCTCCTGCCACACAAACCACACTTGTCACTCTGCCCGCCTGTTGGCATCTGCTCATGCCCCGGTGTCTTCCTGGGAGGCCCCCCTCTCTCCTCCCCTGCACCTCACTTCCCTGCCCTCCTGCATGTCACCCGCTCAGGGCCGGGGGTCAGCGCTGCGTGCCGAGCCCCACCAACCCCGACCTTTGTGCTCGCTGCACATCCCAGAGCGTTAGCGTCTTCTCTGTCACCCGGGGATGGTGACAGCGACGGCTTCAGGATGGGACTGTAAGGAGAAGGGAGTTGTGTCACGGAAAGCCTGACCCAAGAAGTGGTCCCCGTACCAGTAGTAGTGATTTTGTTGATTGGTTTCGTGTATGTGTGTGTATGTCAGGTGAGGTCTGATCGCAGGACCTTCGCTGTGGAATCCTCTCAGTTGTTTTTCTCACGCTGACTTTGTGAGCCCCACGATTTATCATTGCATGAAAATACAAGTGCTCATTTCTCCTCTCTTTCACATTTTTTCCGAGGTCTCCACATGTTGAGAAAGGAAGCACACGACAGCATTTGAGGGCTACACTCTGACTCCTGTCACAGGTGCAGGAAGAGCTGGAGGGCAGGCTTAGGCTGATCAGGCAGCCCTAGTCTCTGACCCGCAGAGCAGGATGGGCTTTGTCCCCCGCTGGCCGTTGCAGGCTGGCACCCCCAGCCAGCAGCCACTCCCGTGGGCCTGTCCCTCCCACCAGGTGGGGTGCGCTGCCCAGTGAGGAGCGCTGGGAAGAGGCCTGCCCTATTTCAGGCAGGGCGCCCGTGCTCGCGGACTGAAACGTCGGGGGTGGGTGGCGAGCCTGAGCTTTCCCCGAGGACCTCTTGTGCTGTTCTCCACACTCCAGGGCTTCTCACGAATCTGCAGATCGCTTCTGGTCCTCTGGGGAAGGAGATCAGCCTTGGTCAGGACTCAGGACAGCCCTGTCCCCCAAACTACCCCACCTTTGCCCCTGTGTGTGTTCCTCTGGGACTGCCGCTGGGTAGAAGAGGTGTGTTTTCTGTCCCGTGAAGGCTTTGACTCAGAGCATTACATTCTCCGATAACTCCAAGGGTACACTGCACAAAGGCTGGGAGTTCCCCCTGATTCTGATACCCACTCAGTCAAGTCCTGCCGCGCTAGTCTACAAGGGCCTGGTCGACCAGGTGGGGCATGAGTTTTGCAGTGCCCTTAGGGGGGACAACGCTGGGTTCATTTGCATGAAGGTCTTCCAGCAGTGACCTGCCACCTCCTCCCTTTTGCAAATTCTCAGGGAGAAATGAAAATCTTAGGAAAGACTTCCCTATGAATTGGAACCCAAGTATATTCAAGTCCAAGAGGAATCAACATGTTTGCCCTTGTAAGTTCGAAGTCCAAAGTCCAACATGCTCAAATTAATATTCCCCACACCCTCTTCTTAGTATTTTATTCTGTCCATCCCCCCGCCCCACCGAGGTTTGTAGCTGGCCAGAGGGAGTTGGGGTCCCTTCAGCAGCATCCTGTATCTATCCCTACAGTGGAAGACGACTGGAGATAAGAGGGAATGAAGTACTGAGTCACGCATGACATGGGGGGACCTCAGAAAACATCTGCTCGGTGAAAGAAATCAAAGACGAACAACACATATTATATGATTCTATTTCTAGGAGATGTCCAGAAAGATAAATTATTACCCCCCCCCAAATCAGATTAGTGGCTGCCTAGGCCCTGGCGTGGCAGTGGCGAGTGACCGCCTGTCTTGTTTGGGTGATGGAAATGTTCTGAAATCAGACTGGGGTGTGGTTGAAGACCTCTAAATACACAAAATCCCTCGAAGTGCACACCTGGAAAGGGTGACCTGGGTGAAATGTAAGTTTTATCTTAAAGCTGTTAAAAAAAAAAGAGGAAGAAAGTATCACAACCTCAGCCCCACCACCGCCCAGCGCAGACGAGAAGCCGGTGTCCACGTCCTGTCCCCAGACCCCGCCCTGGGCACCTCCACACGCCCGTGGCTGAGGCTGGGAGGTGATTGTCAGAACCGGGACAGGGAAGGTCTTTCTGGTTTTAGTTTACAAAGTGCCTTGGGCTCTGCCGGGTGCCTCGAGCCCACGAGAGCATCAGGTCCATGGGAAGCATCGGCTGTTGGGACTTAAGGTGGGCGGGACCCATCCCCAACATCAGATGGGAGGCTCCCTCCAGGAAGCGGGGCTGAGAACGCGCTGCCTCCCGCGAAGCTAGGAAACCTGCAGTGGTGGTCCCTCCACACCCTCCCCCCCAATCTGGGGTTCCTGTCTTTCCCAGCTGTTCATTCACCTTGGGGTCTGAGGGTGACCCCTGTCCGGGAGCAGAGCTGCCTTCTCCAGAGAGCCCGGATGTTCGGTTCTGACTTCTTACCAAGGAGAGCTTTGCGCCAGGGAAGCTTCCCCTTAAATACAGATGATTAATTTTTGTAATGAAGCCATCGAGGGCCAGCTAGAGACCAGGGGGCCGAGGGGACCCCATGTGAATCCACAGTATCGGGTCCTGCCTCCCGGCGCCCCTCGTTGTGCTCACAGAACCAGCTGCCCAGAGAGGTCAAAGTAAGGCTTCATGTCCTTTTGTCCACCGAGGCCCACAAGTCCGATGAAGACTCTTCTTAGTTGTGTGAACAGGATTTGGGGGAACAAATAGATCCCTGCCTAGATTCCAACAAAACAGAAAGGTTCTGGATTTCCCAAGTGTGGGAGTTAGCGGTACCCCGGATCAGGAAGACTGACCCGCCCAGCCCCGGGCAGTGCTGGATGGGCCGGGGGCACCCGGAGAAGACAGCCCAGGGGCAGCAGGGGGCCCTCCCCGCTCCTCGCGCCTGCTGACAGCCTCTTCCGGGTGAAGAAGAGGGACCCCGTGAGCGGGCACGCACCGTTCCCTGTCCCCATCGCTGGCACCCGAGACCTGAGCGGCGCCCTTGCTGTCCACGTCGGCTGTGGTGGCCATGGCCTCCTTTGACCTGGGTCTCGTCTGGGGTGTGGCGGAAGGGCCCCTCTTGACTCACATGTGCTTTCTCTCTGAGCAGTGGGAGACTCCTTCTCGGTGAGCTACACAGCTTCCATCAAGGCCGGAGAAGTGGGGAGCGGAGAGGTCTTGATGCTCCCTGCCCAGCTCACCTTTCAGAGCTCAGCGCGGGTATGTCCTCCTTACTTTGCTTCTAGAAGCCTTGATACTCAGACCGCCATCTCTTAGCTCCTCTCTTCCTTCCCTCCCTGCCTCTCTCCTTCCCTCTCTCCTTCCTTCACTTCTTCCCTTTCTTCCTTCCTTCCCTCCTTCCTTCCTTCATTGATACTGAATTCTAGACGAGTGGGTGGGCCCCAGAATCTCACATATTTTGCTGTGAACTGGCTCCCTTAGCATGTCCGTGGGACCTCGAGTAATTCCTTAACTCCCGTGGGTCTGACATAGGGTTATCATAAAAATGAGGGATCAGTAGATTTAAGTTGTTTTCATCGTGTGTTGCATAGAATAAGCACTCAACCCGTAGTTTCTATTTGTAAGAGTTCACTAGGAGCTCCCTTAACGAAGTTCCACAGACTAGAAATCTGTGTTTTCATGATCCTGGAGGCTGGAAATCTGAGATCAAGATGCAGGCAGGGCTGGTCTTCCTGAGGCCTCCCTCCTTGGCGTGTGGATGGCATCTTCTCCTCGTGTCCTCATGCGGGTGTCCCTCTGTACGTGTGTGTGTCCTGATCCCCTCTATTCACAAGGACCCCCATCAGATTGCATCAGGGCTCCCCCCAATGGCCTCATTTGAGGTTACTCACCTCTGTGAAGTCCCCACCTCCAAATACCGTCACGTAGTGAGGTGCTGGGGGCCCGGCTTCAGCGTATGGATTCTGCCAGAATACGGTTCAGCCCTCAACACCATCACTGTTCGTATCTTCATTTCGTTCACCTTTGAATCCGCACATGCGGCGGATGTGGTTCGTTGCATGTCATGCCTGGCGCCGTGCTTATCCTGGGAACGCAGGGGAGATTCTGTCCTTGTCCTCAAGGAGCTCATGCTCTAGTTACGTTGGTCTGAATTTGGCCTCTGGAGGAAGTACCTTTCGCCAGGTGGGGAAAGTGAGGCTCAGAGCGCGACTGCCTGGGTCCCACGACAGAATCCTGATCGGACCGCACAGCTGCGGGCCCCTTCCACCCAAGGCTCAAGGATCTGTGTGTGGTGTTGCTGCTGCAATAAGACAGAAAAAAAAATACTAGATAAAATGAGATAAAAAGAAGGATTCCGAAAAGGTAAAGACCAGATACAAGGAAACTATTAAGTCAAGCTGTCAGAAGAGACAAATGTCTCAGAAAATAATTAGGTACAAAGTCAGGAACAGAGGACAAAGGAGGATACAAAAATAGACATAAAATCACCCAGAAGAAATACTATCCCAATTTCGGAGGACACAAACCAAGTGAGTTAAAATCAGAAGGGAAGAAGGCAACAGTCAGAAACCAAGGGTGGAAACTCAGAACCTCAACAAACCCGGAAGCCTCCACCTCCTCCGGCCGGAGCAGCAGGACTTCCAAGATCCTGGAAGCGCCTGGGGAAGGCAGGTGTGGGGGATGGAGTGGGGGTTGGAGGTGAGATAGAGGCGGGATGGAGGTGGGGGATGCAGGGTTTCCTCACTCCAGGGCCCCCCATCTTTGCTTGGAGCCTCGCCTGTCTGTCCTACTATTTCCCTAGGAAACCCCCACCCTCACTAGCCCCACGAGACCAGGGACCTCATCTTTCCTATTGACACCTGCGTTCTCTGTGCCAAAAATAGAGCCATGCTCAGTAAATATTTGTTGGATAAATGAATGAACAAATCAGTAAACTAATGACTCTTGGGCAAGGTTTAGTTTTTGATTTCTCCGAAGCTCGGGTTTCTCACCTACATAAAGGAGATGTTTCTGGCAATGTCTCCAGTCGTCCGTGGGGGTACGCGAGATGTGTCTGTGTGCAATGGCCTGCAATTTCCTACCCCTTCCAAACCATCAGGGGCTCCCCGGGCAGTTCTGCAGGTGGAGCGTGAGCAGCGCACCTGCCTCCTAAAGATTGTGGAGTTCCAAGCTTCACTGGCCTGCGTTCTGGGCTTGCGCTTGCCGGCTCTGGTCGACCAGCAGCACGGCCCGACCTAGCTCCTGCCAGAGAGAGGAGTCCTGGGAGGCCAGGACGTGCTGAGTGATTCCGTGCTGGAAGTTGGCGAGGAGCTCTTGTACTCTGTTCTCAAGTTGTTCCCTCTGGTTGGACTTGACCGTCGCTTGGGTGATCGCGAGGCTTTCCTCCATGACCTGTAGAAGGTCAGGTGTATCTGGGGCTGAAAATGACCCAAGCCTGAGTCTATACATGAGAACAGTGGTTTGCTCTGCTTGTTTTTCAGTCCTAAGACGTCTTAAATGAAAAGGGAAAACGGTAACAGTTATTTAAGCAGGCAAGTGCCCGAAGGATGGAATCCTCCCGGTAGAGAGGAGGCCAGGTCTGACACGGCCGCGCCTGGGCACCACTGCCCACCTGAGTTTCAGAAGCAGTGCTCGTTCTTTGGGCTTCCCTGTCCCCACGCCCACAACAAGAGGAGGTTCTCCCCTAGCTCTTCTCTTCCTGGCGTTTTAGAATTGCGTGAGCACAATGGAGGAGGCGGTAAGACGCCCCGTGGCCGGCCCTTTGGTCCGGAAGCACAGATCCTCCCTCTGTGTGGTCCGAAGATCGATAGTGGCCTCAGGCAATGTCACCATACCTTTGCCCTTCATCTCATTTGGTCTCATCACCAAGCGTTTTGTCTCGCGGATCATCACAAACAGAAGGGCGATGAGAGACCACGTCCATAGAGCTTTTACCACGATGCATTGTTACAATCGTTCTGTTTTAGTTTTAGTTATTGCCGTCAGTCTCTTACCGTGCCTGACTTATCAGCTAAACTGGATGTATGTACAGGAAAGAGCGGCATGTCTAAGGCTTGGGACTGTCCGTGGTTTCGGGCATCCGCTGGGGGTTCCGGGAACGCATCCCCGGCAGGTAGGCGGGGGGCGGGGGACGGCTGTCATTCCCGCTCACGAATTCTCTAGCCGGAGGTGGTACCGCCAGACGTGCGTCGTGTCTGGATCCAGACGCTGCTTTCTCAAACACGCCCGTGTACCCCGGATTCATACAGGGTTGGATAAAACAGGAGCCGCGCCATGGATGGTCGAGAGGGAAAGACCTCGAGCCATCGTGTCCAGTTTCTTACACTATATCGTGGAAACGTCCTGCCCGCTTCACGCAGGCAACCCCGGATTTCGCTGGGTCAGCGTTTTCGGACTTCGGGCCCTGATCTCAAACATGTTTTGCAAACCTTGAAGTTTCTGTAGGAAGCGCAGGGGTGAGGATTTTTGTTTCGCAAAGAGATGAAGTCAAGCGTCGTAACACACTTGCAGCTTTTAGACCTTGGGTGTCAGAAAACACAGGGAGGAGGGGCCCGGAGGGAGACAAGGGAATCGAACAATGTGATCGCCCATGGGCTTCTGAATGCCGCCTCGGGTGGCCGGGTCGTAGCCCCGAAACTCACAGGGTATCATGAATATCCCCAAACAGACGCCATCCAGGAATGGGAGGGGACAGGCGATGGCTTCGTGTGTGTCTTTTCTTTAAAGACTCATATTTTAAAAAATTCCCTTTCCCCCTAAACAAGGGCCTTGTAGTGTTTTTATTTCCTTTCAAGGCCCCCCACTGGGGTGTCCTGCTGGCCCGTGATGGTTGGGCTGCCCCAGTGTGGCTACGGTAAGTGTGGGGCGCGGGTCGGGGCTGCCCCTTGGCTGGACCGTGGCCGGGATGGAAGGAACAGGGGTCGCCTCGCTCACTGGATTTCACGCTCCAAGCCTCAGGGCCGGGTCATACACGCTGACCACGTCACCATCACCGGCCACAGCCGTCACCAGGAATGCTTTCGGCACACGTCCAGACTCCGTATTAGCTAATTTAATCCTCACAGCAGCTGTACTGAGTTGAATAGGATTCCCATTCTACAGATGGGAGAACGGAGGCACGGAGAAGTCAATGCCTTGCCCGAGGTCAGGCTGCTGGTGAGCGACGGGGACAGGTGCGAGCCCAGGCGGACCAGCTCTAACCACCGCCCTGTACGGCCTCTCAGTTTCGAGATCTTCCGCCTGCGTCCCCGGGACGAAGTGCGTTCTCGAGGCCTCCTTCTCAGATACTGCGTGCTTGGACAGATAGCCGGCCTGACACCCTTCCTGAGCTTTGGGGCGGGTCCTTAGCCCCCGTCTGGCCTGACCCCGACCCCCCGTGTTTCACCAGCGGGCACACGGCCTGTGCTTTCTCGCCAATTAGGGAAACCTGGTGTTTGGATTCACACAAGCGTCCAGGAGAGGAGGGTGCCCTGCCGGTCCACGGGCCTTTCCCCCTGGAGGGACTTTCAGACCCCCCACAAGCCCCGGCCCCAGACTTGGCCGGTTGCAAATACGCCAGACGATACCCTCTGTGTCAGCTTCCAACGCCTGTTGACGAGAGTGTGTTCTTTTCTCTTTTTCTAGAACAGAACCCAGCTGAAAGCCCTTTTCACCATAACAGCGGAAGAAAAGATAAAGGTAAGAGCAAAGACTTGAGCTGGATAGCCCCCGGACGCCGCCCAAGTGTGTCTTTTCCTGCTTCTGGTGTATTGGTGTCTGGCTGTCCTCAGAGCCAAGGGGAGGGGGCGGCTGCTGGCCTTGGTAGCCCAGGCCACCATGCAGTGTGGGGTCCCCCAACATGGCCAGAGGCTGTTGGGCTCATTCCCTAGATGGCCCCCCCGATCTGGGCAAGGTGTCCTCACCTTGTAACCACACTTCACGTCACTTTAGCACCTGCTTGGGGCCAGACATTATTAAGCAATGGACATACACTGAATTGTGTGGTCTCCACCACAGTCCTGTGGGATCAATTCTATTTTAAAATCAGCCTCATTTCATAGATGGGGAAACCGAGGCACACATCAGCCAAGTAATTTGCTCGAGTTCGCCGGGCTAGCGTGTGAGGGTTCCCAGGACCACTCCCAGGCTCAGTGATTCACTGGGAGGACACACAGAGGACTCCACGCGTAGTCATACTCATGGCCGATTTATTACCGAGAGGGATCCAGGGTAAAATCAGCAAAGGGCAGAGGCTCACGGGGCCAAGTCCGGAGGACGCCAGGCCCCAGCTTCCAGAGTCCTCCCCCGGCGGAGTCCCCCGGGATGCACGGGGTCGTCCAGCAATGAGAGCGATGGCACAGCTCATCAGAGCCCGGCACCGGGGTTCTCGTTGGGGGCTGGGCCCACGGCATCCTCTGCGTGGCACAGACTCCCAGGAGGAGCGCGATCAGGCTAAACCATGTCGTTTGCGCGACGGCTTACGTGCAGTGAGCCACTCTTATCAGGGAATGGTGGGAACCCTCCCGAAATCCAAGTCTCTAGATGCCAGCCAAGGCCCCCCGCCTTGCACGCTGGCCTCTCAGAGGATAGCCGTCTTGGGGGTGCTGTGCGCGTGTTTTTCTCATAGGGGCTGGAACCGGGATTTGAACACAAGCACTTTGGCTCCGGGGTCCTGTTGTTGGGCAGTGGGCCACACTGGGGAGCTGAATCCCTGCCCCAAAGAGATGGAAACAAAATCCAAGCCTGGCTACAGCAAGGGGAGGGTTTATGGGGCCGGGGGGCAGGGGCGTCAGGAAGATAGGAGCCAGCAATCGTCCTGGCTGGTCTGTGCGCTCCTGAAGGGGGGGCCGCGTCCGTGTCATCCTTGCACCCCACTCTGTGCCTTACATTCTGGGTGGCACTCAGCAGGTAAATATCCATTGATTGAGCCGATTGTTGATTGTCATCAATGCCGGCGATTGCTTCGCAGTGGAGCTGGTGCCCGGTCCCTGCGTGATTGTAATAGGAGTCAGAGGACGTTCAGTTAATTATGAGCCCTTCCCTCCAAGCCCCGGGCACTCTCGTGTGGATGGAGGTGAGCCGCGCCAGGTCTTCGGGACAGCCTCCAGCCCACGCCTTGCCTTCAAGGGCAACAGGAGTAGGTACCCGCTCTGGGGCGCGGACCCCTGGGCACACGGTTTGGCAGTGGGGCACCGGGCTGGATCTCAGCCCCATGTCCCCTGGTCCAGGTGACCCTGCGCTGTGGACCACATTCAGGGAGGTTACCACGGAGCAGGAAGATGAGGCATACAGATGTGACAGCCCTACAGTGTTCTGGGGACAGCAGGTCCTTGGACCAAAGGCCTCGCTTTGAATCCCTGCCTGTCCACTGATTGCGTGTGACTGTGGGTGTGTGCTTTACCTCCCCGAGCCTCAGTTTCCTAGCTGTGAAATGAGTGGTAGTGTGTAAAGCATTTGGCACAGTGCCTAGTGTTTTGTAAGGGCTCAGGAAACATTAGCCGCTGTTTTTGCTATTGTTATAATTATAATTATAATTATTATTATTATTATTATTATATGCATCTGTGGACATCATTCCTCTGCAGGTGTTCTGTGATAATCATGAATGGATGTCAGGTATCCGGGTCTCAAGCCCAGATGCCCACGGGGGCCATACGGGTGCTGTAAGTGTGAGTCAGGCCCAGTGCAAGATTCCAGGGCATAGTGGAGTCCGGGGCAGCCTGGAGACTCAGATCACCCACCACCCCCAGTCCCCCTGCCCTCACTGAGACCTTAAATGATGGGAGAAAGAAGGTCAAGCAACACACAACTGCCATGACTGCGTTTGTGAGGTTGTGACCCCAAATCTAGGTCGTACATGCTGCGGATACTGACAGTGAAGAGTGCTGGGTAGATGGCAGGCTTCGTGGAGGAGGTGAGAATTCAGCTGGATGTAGTAAAAGGAAAGACGTGGTTCGGGTTGGAGGAAGGGTGTTCTAGAATCTTCCACTGAAGGTCCGAAGTCGAGGTTGAGCCAGCTGGACCGGTGGTTGGATGTGAACCCAGGTCTCCTGGGTGCCTGGCTCCAATGGATACGCGTATGGATGAGGCAAGTCCCTCGCCTGCTACATTGTGTTCTAGCGGGGCTCCTGAGCACCTGCAAGGTGACGTCATTGCACTAGGAAAGTACGAGAGTGAATAGGAGGAGCAGGGCAGGGGGGATGGGGACTCCCCTGACATTCCATCATGTGGCTAAAACCCTAAAGCACTAAAGCACGGAGGAAAGCCATCAACTATCCATTGTATAGGTTGGGATTCTGCAACCCCAGGAGACCCCATCGGCTCCTTTGTTTTCTGTTACATTCCTGCGGGTTAAACTGGCAGCTGTCAGCCAAGGAAAGCGAGGCCCCAGGAAGCTGCTTCCCATTCCGTACCATGAGGTCCTCTTGCCCTTTCTGTCTGCCGCATGAAGAGTCTGGGAGGAAAGAACATCACACCGTACGTGCTGGACACTGGTGTTCGGATTGTGCTGGAGCTCCCCACAACTTCTTGTGTCGATCCCATGTGCCCTGGAGAGGGCTGGGCGCCAGGGCAGGGACCCGGAGAACAAGGATCTTGGATCTAAGCAAGAGAGAGACATTTAAACCAACTGTTACATCCCCCAAATTCATGTAGAATGCAGTTCCGATAATAATTTTAGTAGCATCTGGGGGGAGATATGTGATCACATTGATCAGAGTTTCATCTGAAAATACAAATTTCCGAAACTAGATGCGAACATTGTGACAATGAAGAGGAATGTGGGAGGATTTGCCCGAGGAGGTATTAAAGAATTATAAAGCTACGTTAATGTAGTAGGCAACTCAAGAAATGCCAGACCAAGGGGACAGAATAGAGTATATACACAGATGTCCGTATAATGGTATTTCAAGTCAATGGGAAAAGAATGTATCACTTATACATTTACGGGCAATTGGCTCGATCTTTTGGAAGAAAAATAAAGATGAATTCCCTCATCAGATTAAAATCTTAGTAAAACAATTTCTAAAAGGTAAATACAGGTCAGTATCACATGATATGAAGAAAACCACGAAGGAAAACCACGGATTTGAGTACACACTTGAAAATTTTACATTTAAAAACAGCATTAAGAAAGGTAAGTGAGAAATTTGGGAAAATACTTGTAACAGACATAAAAAAAAGATCAACATCTTTGATATATAAAGAGCTTCTATTAATAACAAAAAGAGAGTGTCAGTAGATAGCTACACGGCATGAGAATTTCTCAAATGCAGGAATTTACAATGTGTACCCCTGAGCACAGCGGAGGGAGCATGTAACTCTGGGCAGAATCTCAAGGCGTTGACTTGCGCTCAGAAGATGGGAGGTGTGCAATCACACATCATCACGCCTACCTTCCCTGTGTTACCTCTTGTGTGGATTACCGCACCAGCCTCCTACCTGTTCAGCCCTACGCTCCTCTAGCCTGTTGTCCTCGCTGTCGTCATCTTTCTAAAACATAAACCTGCTTGCTTTTCCCTTTCTATATATAGGGAGGGAATCCCTATTGCCTGCCTGGATTAAGCCCAGTTATCTCAGGTTAATATTCAGGAGCCATCAGAAAAGTTGGCCTCTGCTATCTCCTGGTGCTCCTGGGTCCCTCTGTTTTACATACTTCTGCAGTTTTGCATACGCTGTTCTTTTCTTACCTGTTTTGGACAACATCCTGCAGGAGCCTGACCAACTTCTGCACCTCTGTGATTCCTGAATCTGCCCCAGGCATGCTGGTCGCACCCTTGGCTGGGATCCCATGATGCTGGGACATCTGATAAACCTTGTCATTCTGTGGCATTGAGATTAGTCTCCTGGTTGGCACTTAATCCATTTTTGTGACGTCAGAATAGAATTTTTGCCCTGGCAGTCTTTACAGATGCTTTAGTTTCACTTTCTCATTAAAAAAAAATCAGATCTGGAGAGGCTGTGGGAACTGGCCAGGGTCCTGAAGCCTGACGACAGCGTTAAAGAACAGGGTCATGCTGTGCAATTTGTCCTCAAATCCACTTCTTCAGGAGACTGGTACCTCCGCAAAGCTCCATGAATAAATGTGATTCCCTCTACCACTGATGACTCCTAAACTCTCCCTCTTTTCGGAATTGTCAGCTGGGGCGCCCAGAGACTCTCTGCCCTCAAGGGCTGTGGGACAAAGGTCCACAAGTCACTGACCCCCTCTGCG
This sequence comes from Potos flavus, assembly GCA_028534135.1. Lineage (NCBI taxonomy): Eukaryota > Metazoa > Chordata > Mammalia > Carnivora > Procyonidae > Potos > Potos flavus. The sequence goes on along the minus strand of CM052899.1, from coordinate 172,821,136 downwards.
TCTTGGATCTTTAGCTTAAGCTGAAGGATTTCAACTAAATCACTCCTGAAATCTCTTCCAGAGAAATTCTGTATGGTCTTCTCTTTCCTCCAAACTTTTTCTGTCTTTGGGGGGTAGGTGGGTAGGATTTAATAGATGCCCATTGTGGGCATTTAGAGGAAACGCCCCCTCTGTATCACACGGACACGCACAGAGAAAGTTGGAAGAATAAAATAACATTACCTCATAATCCCACCACCGGGGGACCATTGCTAACGTGTCGGCTTCTTGCTTCTATAAGTCTGTGGATTTATTTATTACATAATTGAAGTCGAACTGTATAGGGGCGCCTGGGTGGCTCAGTGAGTTAAAGCCTTTGCCTTTGGCTCAGGTGATGATCTCAGGGTCCTGGGATCGAGCCCCGCATCGGGCTCTCTGCTCAGCAGGGAGCCTGCTTCCCCCTCTCTCTCTGCCTGCCTCTCTGCCTACTTGTGATCTCTCTCTCTCTCTCTGTCAAATGAATAAATAAAAAATATCTTTAAAAAAAAAAGAAGTCAAACTATAAACAGCACCTTCTCATGCTTTTGTAACTTGCTGTTGGATTATAAGTATTGAAAGCATTCCTTTTGAAAGGCTTTTTTTTGATCCAGCATTGCTCTTCGTAAATGCAGTGATAGAACTCATCAAAGGAATCTGCTCTCAGCTAATACATGATTAAAGAGAAGGTAATAGCACATGCTTCTTTGTCAGAGACAAGTGGGAAAGTTAGGGCCTGGGGATGAGGAGGCTGGGGTCACTGAGCTGCTTCTCTTTCCTTATTCTTTTGTTAATGAAGTTTATGGTAAATAGGCTCTTTGAAATCTCTTACAATGATTGTCAGTGAAATTTACTGCAAGATTTCTGGAGGAAATCTCAAAAGTATGATTAACTTGGGGCTGATTTCTAGTGGTCTAAGTGCTTAAAATTCTGCACCTCTCCCTGTGATGGGATCCCCACCAGCACCCAGCCTCCCAAGTGAGACATCCAGGGACATTTTTGGCCCCTATCTCTAGCATCCCACACATTCGTTCCATGCCCAGTCACTGTATCCTGTGGACTGTGTGTCCTAAATATTCCCCTAATTTCTGCCCTTCCCTCCAGCTTGCCAAAAGTAGCAGTAATAGCAGCTTATATTTACTGACTGATCTCTGTGTCCTGCATCCCTAGCTAGTAGGCTCTATCTTGTGTGTGTAGTAAAGTACACACAAGTGAAATTTACCATTATCGACATTTAGCATATTCAGTGTTGAGCAGACAGCACTACTGTCTAGGTCTGGAACATTTTCATCACCCAAAAAGGGAACTGTCTTCCCATTGAGCAGTTGCTCTCCATTCTCCCCTCCAACCCCAGCGTCTGGCAACCACGAATCTGCCTTCTGTCTCTACAGATTTGCCTGTTCCGGCCATTTCATATAATGCAATGTGGCCTTTTGCGTCCAGCTTCTTTCTTTAGCGTGATATTTTCGAGGTCCAGCCATGTTGTCGTGTTTATTGGCACTTCATTCCTTTTTATGGCTGAATCTTATTCCTTGTATGGTGGACCACATTTTCTTTATCTCTTCATCAGGTGGTGGACCTCTGGGGTTTCCCCATCTTCTGGCTATTGTGAATAGTGCCCCTGCGAATATTCAGGTAGATTTTTGTTTGAACACCTGTTTTTCCATTCTTTGGGGTGTACACCCAGGAGTGGATTGCTGGGTTCTATGGTAATTCTGTGTTTAACTTAGCAAGGAACCATAGGCACTATTTGAATCCTCGTTTTACAGGTGGGAAATTGCAGCTTACAGAAGGGGAGACCCAGGGTCCCACCATGTAGTAGGGGTAAAGCTGAAAGCTGAAACCCCAAGTAGAGCCTCGGTCTTTACCAGCATGTTTTACTGCTTCCCACGACCTTGTTTCATGTCCTCATCCTTTCTTCCTTGGCTGTCACATCCAGTTTGTCCTCCTCCAGGCTGATGTCACAAAGTAGCCGGATTTAACTTCCTAAAATACCCATCTGACCATGTGACTTCCTGTCTTAAACCCTGCATTGATCCCCCCACAAGCCCTTAGGATGATGTCTTGAATCACTACCCTGCCCTTGAAGGCCCTTTGGGACCTGGGCTGCGTCTCTTCCACCTGCGTATGCTGCTCATGCTGTTCCCTCCGCCTGACTTGCCCTCCTCCCCATTCATTCTCCCCTGCCCATGGGTCACCTCGTGGAAAGCTTCCTTTGTCCTTTGAGCTAAGTTAGGGGCTGCTCCTCCTCCCAGCCCCACTCCTCCAGGCTTCTCCAGCCTCACCCCAGTCACCCCGTGTGACTTCAGCCTGCTTACCTGTGTGCTTTTCAGCAAGATTGTGAGGTCCTCAGAGCAGGGCCTGGATCTGTTTCCCCCTTGTCCTTCCAGCACGCAGCCCTGGGCTCACTGAATAAACTAGATGTCAAGAAAGTTCAGCAGCACATCCAAACACTGAGTCAGCCCAGGTAGCCCACTTAAATAGAGAGTTTCAGCAAACACAATTACAGCAAAGCTTGGTTTCTGCGCATATGAAATGGATGTAAGAATTCTGAGTTGAAAGTATTGTTTCAAAGACTAAAAAAGGAGCAAGGCCTGGCCTCTGGCAGAAGTTCAATAAAGATATTGATGGTTAAGAGTAGTTTTGAGGAATGAACTGTGAAAACTTTTGGCCAGACACTAGGAGATTTTTAAAGTCCTGCCCTACCAGTCTGTCCAGAAGAGTGAGCTGTCTGCTCAGAATAGGAATCACAATGTTCACAGTGGCCCAAGACCTTGATGGCCCAATGCAGGGCTGCTGGCAAAAGGCCAGGCTGGAGCCCGAGCCCCAGAGAGGCAGCTGTGGCATGAGGGCTACTAGCCCTGACTGCTGGGTGTGAATCCTAGGTTCACTATTGACTAGCTCTGCAGTCTTGGGCCATTTACTTAACTTCTTAGTACTTTTGTATTCTAATTTGTAAAATATAGACTAAAACAATGCCCATCTAGGGTATCGTGAGAATTAAATGGATTAATGCACGTAAAGCACTTGGAACCATCTCTGGTGCTTAGTGTCTGCTCAGTACATGTCAGCTATGATGATGGTGATAGTGATGGGGATGCCGATGATGGTGGTGGTGATGATGATGGTGATAGAGATGGGGATGCTGATGATATTGGTGGTGGTGATGATGGTGATAATGATGTTAGTGATGGTGATGATGGTGATAGGATGGTGAGGATGATGGTGATAGTCATGATGGTGATGATCGTGGTGAAGGTGATGGTGATGATAAAGGTGGTAGTGATTATATGGAACCTCCTTCTCATAAAGCTACATCTTAAGATTTTACTCTCCTTTAGCCATTTACATGGAGGAGGAAATTTGAAGAGCAGAGGCATTTTGGGTGCATCAGGGGAGCAAGACCTAGCTTAATTTAGCAGCACTGATACTGATAAATGAAGACTGAAAGAGGAAAGTGAGAGTCGTGAGTGGACCTGCCCCAAGCAGGCCATCTTTACCTACATGCACTTATCACTTGTATCAGAAAGTAGGGGTTGCAAGAGAGAAGGGAGAAAGAGGGCAGGATCTGTAGGGCTTATCCTACCTTTGCCCTCTTCCCAGATAACAGTCATTCATTCCTGCATCAGCGTCAGGTCCTGTTCCCAATGACCTGCTACATTGCCTCTACTCTTCAAATTCTCTTGGCCATGCGAATGGCCAAAGGAGGGCAAGACTTCAGGTGAAGATTCGGAGAAGGTGGAGGCGGGAAGAGGAAGACAAGCATGGCAGCCTGACCCAGTTGACCGAGCTTTCCTTCGTGAAGTAGGAAAGAAGAAGACAGAGGGAGACAGAGGGATCTGTTTCTACCTTTTGCAGTACAGTTTCTACTTTTCTACCTCCCTGCGTGTAATTCTGTCCTAGTCTTTGTTTCTGGTTCTCATCAATCAGGAAGTAACTTCTACCATGGTGTGGGAGGTTGGGAATAAAATCTTTTTAGATCACCACACAACTCCTGGGTAAAAACAGTGTGATCTTATGTGTGGAGAACGTGGACTTTGGAGTCAAGCAGGGCTAGCTCTGGTTTTTCAGCTCTGGACTTTGATTATTTAATCTCTTTCCACCTACATCTACCTACCAATAGAATGGGGATAATACATCCCCCATAGGATTGCTGAAGGTTGAATCATGCAAAGCATGTATCCTACCGCCATAACAAATCGTCACAAACTGGGGAGCTTAGAATAATAGAATCTTACTCTGTCACAGTTCTGAAGGCGAGAAGTCTGAAATTAGGGTGTTGACAGAGCTGTGCTCCCTTTGATGGCCTTAGAGAAGAAGACTTGCTTCTTCTTAACTTCTGGTGGCTCCTGGAAATCCTTTCTTAGTTGCACCTACATCACTCCAATCTCTGCCTCCATGGTCACGTGGGCCTCTCTGTGTGAATCTGCCTCCACATTTCCCTGTCTTTATAAGGAACATTCATTAGATTTAGGACGTACCCTAATCCAATATGAACTCAACTTGATTACATTTGCAAAGACCTTATTTCCAAATATGGCCACATTTATAGGTACTGGGGGTTAAGACTTAAGCATATCTTTTTGGAAGACACAATGAAACCCATTACATGCACCTAGCCTAGGGACTAGCATGTTTTTGGTGATCAGATGCCATTAATTCCCTGTATCTCCCCATTATTCTTGCTAAAGCTGGGGGAAAAAAAGCACTTGCCTTCTGTGAAAGAGGAATCGTAAAAACAAATTGCTCATCAATATCCCCTTTGTTCTCTTTAGACACAGATCTTTCTGTTTCCTTTCCATCAATATTTTAATGTGACCTCTGTGCAACGCTATTCGTATTTATACAGTGTGTTGGGTTTTTTTCCTTATCCAGTGGGTATACCTATCAGGGCACGGAGGGCTATTTTCAGCACAAATGGAGAAATTGCATGTTAATTAAAATGTAACGTTTAGAATCAGGAGGATATTCAAATATAGAAACAGAACAGGTTCCCTGACTGTATTTGAGAACAGAATCTTTGGACCGAGGTTGATTGATCAATAGCCAAAAAAAAGTCATATGTGGCATTGCTTTTTGATTCAGGTTCCAATATACGGACTGAAGCTTCTACTTCTGACTTAACTTGGCTTTGACGGTCTCGAAGGTCAGGTTGGCCTCGTTGGTCTGTGAGACAAATTTAACCTTGACTATAGCCTACATTGTTACCACAGGAACGAGGACTGCTTTTGTTGTCTTCTAGCCCCTAAGTAATACATTTAACGTTCTCATAATCTATAGCCCTTCCTAATTAAACTAGTCACAGACTGGCTTCTCCAGAAGCAGATGCGGAGACAGAGTTTGGGGTATAATATGTTTACTAGTGTGCAGAAAGGAGTTAATATATCTGACCCGAGACTGCCCTCCTTAGAAAGGCCCGCTTGCAAGATAAGCCCTTAGCAAATGTGTGAGAACTTGGATTTCAGAATAGTTGCCACCATTCCCCAAACTGATAAGAGTGGCTCACTATGCTCAAGCTATTATATTATAAATATAAATAAATGCAAGTGAATGTATATAAATATATTTTAAACAATATATTATATTCTTAAGGCTGCTTTCATTCTGGGAGTCTGGAACTTTTGGTACCAGCTAGGGAGAGGGTGCCTAAGTGACTGGGCCTGGATAAAATCCCTAAGCACTGAGTCTCTCATGAGCTTTGCTGTGTTGTTATACCCGTTGGCGGAGGAACTAAACAAGTCTTGTGTGACGGCCTTGGGAGAAGACTCTGGAAGCTTGCTTCTGCTTTCTTCCGGATTTAACCCTATGTGCCTTTTCTCTGTCCTGATTTTGCTCTGTATCTTCTCCCTGTAATAACTCATAGCCGTGAGAATGACTAGAGGCTGTCTTGTGAGTCCTCCTGGTGAATCATCAAACTTGGGGAGGTTGCGCCCCTCCCCCCCCAATGTAATCAGTGATCACCCATCAAGGGAGGAAGGAGGAAGCGGGATTGGGCAAAAGAAGACTGGGCAAGTTGTGATCTGGGCCGACAAAGCCACACCTGGCAGTGAACTCTGGAGCAAGCATTGGGGTCCCTTGTCAGGCTAGATGGCTGGCCTCTGCCACGCTCTGTTACCGGATATAGGCTGTCTTCAGGAAGGGCATGACCTCAGGTGAGGTGGCTCTTTGCAGCTGGTCTAGACCACGAAGCTCTGTACTGACCACACTGCCCATAGCTGGCACCAGATTTTTCCTTGAAGGGGGATCTGAGTGCTGCATTGTCGTGTCTACCTTTAAAAATATTCTTCTTTGTTTTTTTTTGGTCTCCTGGTTATACAAGTAATACATTGTGTTACTCATTGTGGAGATCTTAGAAAGCACAGAAACAAACAAAAAACTCATCAAGCAGTCACTCAGCACAATTCCAGAGGATACTCTTCACAACTATATACATACATGTGTGCATGTATATTACTTTCATTCTAATGAAATTGGGATTTTATTGTGTATACAGTTTTGTACCTTCTTTAAAAAGGCTACATTAGGATATAAGCATTTTTAAACAGTGTTAAAAATTCAACACACAAGAATTGGTTGCATTTCTACACACTAACAATGAACAATCCAAAAAGGAAATTAAGAAACCAATTTCACTTACTATAGCCTCAAAGAGAGTAACAGAATTAGGAATAAACTTAATCAGGAGATGAAAGACTTGTACACTGAAAACTACAAAACCCTGCTGGGGGAGATTAAAGAAAACACAAATAAATGGAAAGTCATCTTATGCATGTGGAAGGGATGAAAGTGTTATCGAAATGGGAGGCTCTCAGTCCAGGTCTGTTTTGGAGGCCACCTTCTGGTAAAATGACTCATTCGTGGCCACCACGTAGCTTCTCCATCGTGGTACCAGAGGAGTTGCCTTCGTTTACACGGCCCACAGAGGAAGACATGGCAAGGATCACTGGTGTTTAGCGAGCAAGTATTACACCCAGACCGTCTTTTAAGGACTTCATTCAACTTCATTCATATTCTTGTTTAATCCTCGGTATGAGCCTTGGAGGGCTACTGTCTCAGTTTACAAGGGAAGGAGCAGAGGCAAAGGGAGATGAACTCTGATAATACCGCATGACCACTAAGGCCGAGGTGGTGCCACACCCAGACGGTTGGAGTCCTGAGCCCAATCTTCGCCCACTCTGCTGTTTGCCGGTCCCCCCTTACCTGTGAGTAGGAGGTGGGCTTGGCTCAGACCCAGTCAGTACCTGCGCAAAGACTATAATCACACAAAGGGAGAAAGAACCCCGACTTACAGCCTGGTAGACGGTAAGTACTCAGTCAGTAATTGTTGATTAATAAATGAGCCAAGTTTTGCATGAATCTATCCCTATTCTATTTAATCCTCATTCTAGGATTTTTATCCCCATTTTGCAGATGAGAGAAGTGAGGTTATCGGAGGTCAAGTCGCTCGTCCAGGGTATCACAACTGTTTTCACAGAGGCGGCATTTCCATCCAGATCTGTAGGGTTAAAAATCCGGAGCTCGCTCTTTTGTTCAAAGTGTCTTTGGGAGAATTCGAGGGGTTAAGCCTTGTGAAACCCTTAGCCTAGCGGTTCTCAAAGTGTGTTCCTCGGACAAATAGCTCAGCAGCGACCCCTGAGAACTTAGAAAAGCCACTTCTGAGGCCCTGTGCCCAGGTCTAGTGAATCAGAAGTTCAGAGCGGGGCACAGGGACTGACTCGACACAGCCCCTGACTCGAAACAGCTCCTGGACCCCTAGTGCTGCCTTAGGTTTGTTACAGATGGATTCGGAATGGGTGCCTGCGGGATGCCAGGCTTGGGGTGGATAGTCCTACTATGTGCAAGCCACCATGCTGGGTTCCTTGCAGTGTTTATGCTGCTCGGTGCTCCAGATGCGCCGTGTGGAAGCCACGCTATAAGGAAACGGGCTCAGAGAAGTCCAGCAATGGCCTCAGGCCGAGATGGTCTCAGCCAGTGGGACAGAGCTGGGTCCAAAGCCAGGCCCGTCTCACTGACTCTGTGCTGCTTCTGCTGAAACTTTTCCTCGTGACCTAACTGAAAGATGTGAAATGTGACTACAGACAAGTCCCTCTGTCTCTCTCTCTCTCACCCCCTAGGTTGTCCCAAACCACGGCCTTCATGCGGCAGGGTTCTTCACAGCCTCCATCGTCTCCTTCGTGCTGACCCAGGTCACGCTTTTCTTCATGGCTCGATATCGGTGTTTGAAGGGAGGCCTGCTCACCAGACATCAGGTGAGTCTCCATGTGCGTTGTGTTCCTGGAGGGTAGTTGGGTTGGCAGTCGACGTGAGGTTGACGTTCATCCTTCACTTCAGTGGGTCTCGGCCCTGGACAGATGTCCCAATCCCCAGGGAGACGGCAGACACACGGTCATGTCCAGGCTCACCTGCAGAGACTCTGACTGGACGGTCCCAGGGTGTGCCCCTGTCCTCACTCTTTTTTAAAGCTCCCTGGAGGATTCCAGAAGGTGGCCAGGGTTGAGGGCCCCTGTGATCTGACCGAATAACCAAGCACCCATCTCTGTGGCCAGCTCTGCGTTCATGCCACGCTAATTCAGGTCCTGTCCACACTCCCTGCTGAAAGGTCTTTGGAGACTCAGTTCATCCTCGGGGAGACCGGATCCTTCAGCCCGGCTTGGGAAGCCCCCTTGGCCGGCTTCTGCCCACCTCTGCTGTCCACTTCCCACCTCAGCCCCAGGCGACGCAGTGACTCAGCGTTCCCTGAGAGCGTGAGCTCGCCACACTCACACCGGAGGCTTTTTTGATCCTCTCTGCCCCTCCCTTCAGTGAGCATAGTTCTGGCTGGGATGGGAGCCTTCTGTCTCGGTTCCTGCGCTAGCTTCCGTAGACCCCACCCCGCACACCTCCTAATCTGTTGGGCTCATCCATGAATGTCTTAATCTCTGCGTTCCTGCCTTCGTCTGGGTTCCCACAGAAGCACATCCCAGGCCCAGGGTCCAAATGCGAGCAGTTTATATGGGGACTGATCCCAGGAAGTATCGGTGTGGGGTCAGGAGGTGAGGCAGGAAGGGAAGGCAGCTGGTCAGGTTACCACTGTGGGCCCCCAGAGCTTCACCCTGCCCAGGAACTCTGGGGACAGTAGGGAAATAACCTCAGAGTCATCCCACCTAAGGAGGGGAGGAGCTGGGGGTATATATCACACCCCATTGGTCATCGGTTGAGGACATGGGGGCAATGGGGCTGTTAGAAGGCGGGGGAGGAAGGACCATCCTCCCCACTGAGAAGACACTTGGAGACCAGAGAACGAAGCAGGCTACTCCATACCATTTACACAGACTTTTATTTAGGTAGGATAAGTTACTGATAGGAGATCAGGTGAGGGGTGATCCAGGCGCTGTGCAGTTAGTCTCACAAAGTCCAGACCTTAGTCCACAGATTTTATAGAGTGAGGGGAGGTGCAGAGGGCATTGTAGTGAGAGCCGAGGGTCCACTTCCTCCGAGGGTTTGCATGTGCCTGATCACAGCTGCCCTTTCATTAGATCTTGTGGCACCACCCATGCATCAGGAGGGGGAGAGACCATGCTATCTTTAACAAATTTACAGAGGGCCTAAACAAGCCTCCCCCTTCCAGCCTTGGTGGGCTTTTCTAAGGTATATGTCTTAATCTCCAAGGGGCCTGGAACTCGTAGCCCCAAGAGAGGACATGAACGAGATAGAGGGCCACAGAAGGAGTCAGTATTGTCAACATTCCCAAAGGGGCCCGGGCAAAGTGTGACGTTATTTCCCTGGCATGGGCTCTGAAGGCCAGCGAAAGCCTTTAGGGAAAGAAGTGTAGGTATTGGCTGATGGATCTTTGGCTACTGGACACTGAAACAGCAAGGGGGAGGGGACATGGGCAGAAAACAGATGGTAGCTGCCACCATCCCCGCTGTGTGGTACAGAGCTTGGTGCTTGGAAGGCCCTGAATAAATGTGTGAGGGAATGAATGAGCCCTCAGCCCATCAGTGGATGGACAGAGGGGAAGGAAATCAGGGCAGCAGTTCATAGAGTGAGATGAGCTGCCACAGGAAGGCGCTGTGGGAAGTAAGCATCTGTGGCAGGTCGTTGGTCCCTCCAGGGCTGGGAGGGCTGGAGCTGCTGTGACTCAGTGTCACCCAGGGCCCCAGCACCTTGAAAGGAACATCTGCCATCTCTCCCCCTCATTTATATTGAGGAACCTGAGGCCCACGAAGTTAAACACTTGCTTCAGGCAGCCAAGTGTAGGCTGGACCCGGCTTCTGGGGTCCGTGTCTGGAGGCTGGAGGTCCTGTCCCCATTGTTCACTTAGGTGCTTCCCAGAGGAGAGGATGGTCGTTTCAAAGTGAGATCGGTCCACAGTGTCCATGGCAGGCAAAAGGGGGGAGGAGAAGAAGGGCCCCTCTCATCAGACCTTGGGCTTCTCTCCCAAAGCCATTATCCATCACAGAAGAACAAAACTTCCCTGCTGCTTTGATGAAGGAGCAGGAATCATTTCCTGGAGATGAAAGGCTGATCAGTACACCTGCAGAGAGGAAAGAAAAGCGTTGATTTAAGGTCTAAAGACCCTTGAAGTTCACAGAATGAACTCTTTTCACATTTTTCTTTATTTTTGGAAGCCTGAGGCATCCAGCGAGCCAGTGTGCTATAAAACACAAGCTAGCCTTCTTCACCCCTTCTAGCACTCATTCCTTCTACCCTAGGACTTAGACCAATCTGGGACCAGATACCAACCCCGACTCTTCAAGAGCTGTGTGGATGCAGATAACGTTATTTTACCCCTCTGAGCTATGGTTTCTTATGTGGACTGTGGGGCAACAGCGCTTATTTTGTTGTGACAGTTTTGTGATAATAACACATACAAGCCACCGGGACAGGAATTCTTAAATATTGGCCGTAGTTATCATCGATTTTGCAGAATCAATAATAAGGACAAAACAGAACTATTCAATCATTGGGTTGGGCTTAATTATCTCCCATGTCACTTCCGTTTGACAGTTCGATATTCTGATTAGGAACCAGCCAGATGCAGATAAGTTGAAGTCCATCTGCCAACTAGAATTTCTCTCTGCATGATGATTATGGCGATGGTGCTGCTGATGGTGATGATGACGGTGGTGGTGGTGATGATGGTGCTGGGGATGATGATGATGGTGGTGATGATGATCATGGTATGGTGATGGTGGTGATGATGATGGTATGATGAGATGATGGTGATGATGGTGATTGGTGATGAGGATGGTGATGATGATGGTGGTGGTGATGGTGATGATGGTGATGTCGTCGATGGTTGATGATGGTGACGATGGTGGTGACGATTGTGGTGATGATGATGGTATGATGAGATGATGGTGATGATGGTGATTGGTGATAAGGATGGTGATGATGATGGTAGTGGTGATGGTGGTGATGATGTTGATGGTGGTGATGATGATCATGGTGATGATGATGGTGATGATGGTGATTGGTGATGAGGATGGTGATGATGATGGTAGTGGTGATGGTGGTGATGATGTTGATGGTGATGATGATGATGATGGCGATGATGATGGTGATTGGTGATGAGGGTGGTGATGATGACGGTGGTGGTGGTGATGATGGTGCTGGGGATGATGATGATGGTGGTGATGATGATCATGGTATGGTGATGGTGGTGATGATGGTGGTGATGATGATGGTATGATGAGATGATGGTGATGATGGTGATTGGTGATGAGGATGGTGATGATGGTGGTGGTGATGGTGATGATGGTGATGATGTCGATGGTTGATGATGGTGACGATGGTGGTGGTGATGATTGTGGTGATGATGATAGTATGATGAGATGATGGTGATGATGGTGATTGGTGATGAGGATGGTGATGAGGATGGTGGTGGTGATGGTGGTGATGATGGTGATGATGTTGATGGTTGATGATGGTGACGATGGTGGTGGTGATGATTGCGGTGATGATAATGGTGATGGTATGATGATGGTGATAGTGGTGATGATGATGATGGTGATGATGGTGACAATGGTGGTGGTGATGGTGATGATGGTGAAATACTTCTACAGGTCTTTACAGGTTGCAAAGGACTTTCCATCCATTGTTTTGTTTATATGCACAATATCCCTATGCAGGGCTACCGGAATTACAATCCCATTTTTTGATGAGAAAATGGAGGCCCAGGGAAATGCAGTGTCTTGTCTGAGTTTACCCTGCTCACAAGTGATGGGGCCAGCAAGGTTCTCTGACTCCTGCCTTCCCTCATAACTTTCTCAGCACATAATATTCATAAGAAGGCCCACTCAATTGTTTCTGAAACTTCCCTGCAGCTTCAGCATCATGAGAGCAAGCTAGAGCACTCCCAGTTCACCTTGGCGGATGGTGTCAATGAGGACCTTGCTCTCAATGACCAAATGATTGACATTCTGTCTTCAGAGGACCCTGGGAGCATGCTTCAAGCTTTAGAAGAGTAAGAATTCTCAATTATACTATACTTGCTTGGATGTGATGAATGCTTTAACTGTACTGACCTGAGAGCAAATACTGAGTACATCTCATTCATTCATTCAGTCAGTCAGTCAGTCATTCACTTGTTACTCACTAGTCATCATGGAACTACTGCTATGCTTAGTATTTGGGAAAAGGGATGAATAAGACGTAGTTCGTGCTATGAGCTAATGGGGAAGACAGACACATAAACAGAAGTGACCAAAACAGTTTGATGAACACCATGCTAAAAAGAAAATCAAGACTAGCTGAGCCAAGAAGAGGAAGTAATTACCTCTGAGAGGGTCATGGAAATGCTTCCCAGAGGAGGTTATATTTCAACTAGTTCTTGAAGCATGGCTGTAGGCTTTCCAAGTGGATTAAGAGAAGAAAGGCTTCAGGCAGAGGGAAGAAAAGGCAGAAAGGATAGGAAATGAGCAAGATGCATTTGGTGAAGCAAAGTAGCACGGTATGTCTGATGTGTGAATTGGGATATTGAAAACAGAGAAATAAAGGAAGAGGCAGCTGGAGAGAGAGAGAGGCCAGGCCAGGCAGTGTGTTTGCTGAGCTGAATTCCATTCTTTTATTTTATTTATTAAATAAATAAATGTACCACCTGTGTACAGCAGAACCTAGAGCCGGACTTAGTTTGTGATCCTATTTCCCGGTCTCCTCCTATGCCTGGGTAGTTCTGATTGTGTGCCTGACAGTGTATTTGAACATGTAGGACAACAGTCAAGGACTCGGATGAGATTATCTGCTTCCAGGCAGCAAAGGGTGTAATCGTGGATTACCTCCACACAGTCAGAGACTGAGATCGCTCGGAGCAGGGCTTCAGGCCCTTTAAGAGCTGGCCTGTTTCTGGCTTATCTTTACTCTTAAGGCATTTGTACCGACCAAAGGCTCAGGATCTTCATCAGGGCGACCTCTCCCTGGAGTCCCGGGACTTGAGTTTCTGTCTTCCCTACAGATCTGTTGAGGATTCTGCAGAGTTTATCAGCCCTTGGTAAAGCCGTTGCTTTTCTGGTATTTGGCAGGTGCCCTTTGGAATGGGGTGGCCACAGATATGGGGGTACCTACCTCTCTGAATTTCTTTGTTCTGCTAGGTCTTGGCCTCATCTTTTATTACTCCTTGTTAGTTCTCAGATGCTCTCAAACTGATCGTTTTTGCCCAGCTTTTCTAATTGTTTTTGATGGTATAGTTTGTCCAGATAACCTGGATCATTTTTTTTTTTAAAGATTTTATTTATTTATTTGACAGAGAGAGAGATCACAAGTAGACAGAGAGGCAGGCAGAGAGAGAGGGGGAAGCAGGCTCCCCGCTGAGCAGAGAGCCTGATGGCGGGACTCGATCCAAGGACCCTGAGATCATGACCTGAGCCAAAGGCAGAGGCTTTAACTCACTGAGCCACCCAGCCGCCCCTTCCTAGATCACTCTTAATAAGAACAGAACCCGTCTTTGTGTAAGCCATATTGTAGATGATGAACAGGCATAGTCCCTGCCACGGGGGCAGCCTGTGAGAGAGACGGACAGGGAAACAGGCAAGGCCCAAAATAGCACGGAGCACTATCACCACCGAGTGGTCCCTGGAATTAGATCGGATTTACCTCTGGGCTGGGCCACCACCTCCCCTGGGTCAAGTTACATAAGTTCAGGCTCTGGGTGAGACAGGGGCTAGGCTGTGGAGGGTTCTGGATGTCAGGCTCCACAGTAGGCTCTGGAGACCCAGGGAGTGGCCTGTTAATATGGGCAGATCGTGTTCTCAAAGGCCACTCTAAATACAAAAGGAGAATGGCTTAGAAGGGTAAGTCCAGGGAGACTCTTGTAGGAGATGTGGATGTGTGATGAGGGCAGGAGCTGTAGGCTCGGGGAGGAGAGGGATATGCAAGAACCTACAGAACTTGGTCACTGATGGCCATGTGGCTGAGTAGGTCTGCACAGGGGTGTGTAGTTTGCACACCGAAGGGGAGGGAAAATCTCAGGATGCCTCCCTAGGGTTCTGGGTTCTATTTGCTTATTTGTTTGAGTGGGAGAGAAGGGGCATCCATGAGTTTTACTGCTTGGTAGATCTCTGGGTCTTCTGCTTGTAGAATGTCCACAGAGAGGAGGTATGAGAGGGGTATGCCTTCACAAGGGCAGCACGATGCTCAGTCTGGGGCCATGATCTTTGGAAGATCATTTATACCAAATACACCGTCTGAACACATAGGATTCTTTATTGGTTATATCGGGCTTTTATTTTTCCTTTCTTCGTTTTCTTGTTATATTGATGACTATTAGCAACAGGATCCCGTGGGAACCCCTCAAACTGGATTCCTTTTACAACAAACTTCTTCTGATCCTAGATTCGGGATGCATATCTTTACCTGCGCACTTCCCCCTGGGGGCTAATTGCTGTCAATTTGGAGTCATCACGATGCTGATAAGCTGTAATGCCTTCTATTTTTCTACAATACCTTATATTTGTGCAGTGTTGAAAGATGCAGAGTCTCTTTTTCACGCGTTGATTTGGTCCCCATGCTAATGCTCTTTGGGGAGGCATCTTATTTTTCGTATTTGCTAGTTGAAGGATCTGATGCTCCTCTCGGTAAAGAGCTGTTTCCATAGTCACTCATCTAGTAAGCCACAGGATAGGACTGGAGCTTTCTCTGTGGAATCTCGGTCGTGTTACATTTCACAAATACTCTCTGAGCCCCAGTTTGTGCATCTCTCGGCTGGGGAAACCGTAAGCTCCGGGGGA
This sequence comes from Potos flavus, assembly GCA_028534135.1. Taxonomy (NCBI): domain Eukaryota; kingdom Metazoa; phylum Chordata; class Mammalia; order Carnivora; family Procyonidae; genus Potos; species Potos flavus. The sequence goes on along the minus strand of CM052899.1, from coordinate 172,805,915 downwards.
TACCGCTAAGTTTGACGATATGAGTGGGACTTGGTGGCAGAGTCCTCTCTGGGCTTTGCCTCGGACCCGGGACCTGACTCGAAGGGGGATGAGCAGATGGTAAAGAGACACGTTCAGGTAGATGAGCCTCTCTTGGAGTCCTTCTCAAGAGCGGTGCAAACAGCAGCGCGTGGGAGCAAGATCGAGCAGCTCTCGCCCTATCTCCTGGGAGCCCGGAATCGGTGTCCTGTGGCGTGTAGAGACGGACCCGAGAGAGCACCAGAAACAGAGAGCGCTGTCTCTACTTCCTTAGGAGTGTCTGGTCACTGGTTTAAGAGACGAGCTCTCTCGGGTCTGACTCATGGCACTTTGTGAGTGGAGGGCTGTTCTAACCATAGAGGGACTTCCATCCTGCCCGAGGGCCGCCCCTTCCCAGCCGAGTGCCTTCGTGCCGGGTCGGGCCCTCAGCCACGAGTGTGCAGGGCTGTCCTTGCACCGAGCTGGGCATCAGGCTTTGTTCGTCCATTTCTGGGTCCAAGGTCGTGCAGCTTGGCTAACTGAGTTTCGTGCAGCCATTCATGTGTGGTCCTTCGTTTGAGCTCAGTTCCCTGATCAGAATGCCAAGGGCAACAAATTAAAATTTGCCACACCGCCCAAGAGGGAGGAGGGAGGATTGCATGGGCAGCGGGGAGAAAGGTGGCTGGTTACTGGCAGAGGTTCGTAAATGTCTCTTATTACATTAAATGGTAGGAGCAGGTGATTAGCAAAATATTTCCTAGACGAAAGTCTGTTTTCTTCCAAAACGTGGAAATAAGAAGTGGGGCGAAATGATTTGGCTTGTGCGATCAGCTCCTAGATATTAGTTTGCAAGTAGGTCGTACCCCACAGCCTCTGGCCAGAGGAATTAGGGCTGTGATTAGCATACGTACGCGTGTGTATATTCATAAACAATAGTACACACAACAGTAACACTTGATAGTAATAGTGTATAACAGAAATGGTAGTAGTACCATGTAGGAAGGCATTAATCATCCTGTTTTTCTGGTTGGTTCAAGAAGTGATGGCACATGAGGAGCTTCCTTGAGCCCCGTATGCCCTGAAATGCCCAGTGCTGCTCCTGGTGCGGGAATGCCGCGGGGGCATTGAGGTCACCAAGATTTTATTCTTGTAAATTACCTAGGAGCTCCGGAATTTTATATTCATTTCTCCTCGGGCGCCAGTCTTGTTTTGCCCGAAGATTATTTGACATTGATTGTCAAGCATGACCTGAGAGTGCTCACTGGAGAGCTGCATTTGTCCCGTCCCCCTCCCCCGGGCCTCCTCCCCCCTCTGCCACCCCCGCCCCTCCCCCACCCCCATCCCAATATTCAGTATTTATTAAATGCCCATTCTGTTTCAGACTCCGTGGTTGAATGCTCATTTTAGGGACCTGGTGATTTTTTTTTTTTTGAATCATAGCATTGTCAGTTACTTTTACTCTTTCCATCTTGACTTACAGGCAGGCTTAGGAGCTCCCAGAAAGAAAATGTCATTCAGAATGTCAGGGGCTTAGGATGCATCGAAATCTGTGATTGTCTCCCCACTGAGAACAGCTTTTTTCTCTAGCGAATAATTTATCCCATTTGTAATTCTTATGCGAAGTTTAGTGGGGCTTCTAAATATGCTGCTAGATGTCTTGATTGCCGCCTCGTTTCTCAGACCCGTCGGAGCCCTAACCTTGCTCTCTCTCGCTGATTTATCTTTGACAGACAGCATCTCCTTGGTGTGTGTGGCTGTTTATCTTTGACGTCATTTCTTCATGGTCTGTCTCTCACAGAGAGGATCTGAGAGAGAGGTCTTTCCTTTGGTTTGTGTCAGGCTCCTAGACGGTTGTCCTAATGGAGGTGGCTCAGCCCCCGGCATGCAGAGACAAGAGGGAGGAGGAACCGGGCACCACTGGCAGCTTCCGGAAGCTTCTAGAAGCATGCAGCGCCCAGAGAGCTTTAGCTCCAGAAGTTTCTAGAAGCGTGGAGAGCCCACAGTGTCTTAGCTCTGGAAGCTTCTAGAAGCATGGAGAGCCCACAGTGTCTTAGCTCTGGAAGCTTCTAGAAGCGTAGAGAGCCCACAGTGTCTTAGCTTTGGAAGCTTCTAGAAGCATGGAGAGCCCACAGTGTCTTAGTTCTGGAAGCTTCTAGAAGCGTAGAGAGCCCACAGTGTCTTAGCTCTGGAAGCTTCTAGAAGCCTAGAGAGCCCACAGTGTCTTAGCTTTGGAAGCTTCTAGAAGCATGGAGAGCCCACAGTGTCTTAGCTTTGGAAGCTTCTAGAAGCGTGGAGAGCCTACATTGTCTCAGCTCCGGCTTTAGTCTGGCCCTGACCACTGCCAGGCACCTCTTGCCCATGACCTTAGGTAATTCTCACAGCGGCTCTGGAAAGGAAGCTCAGGTTCAGAAAGGTGGATTGGTTTTGCCTAAAGTCACACAAGTGATAACAGGTTTGGGCCCAGGCCCGTGTGCTTTCCGATCCATGGTTGTATTGACAAAACAGCTTTTAAAAAATAGTGCACTTAGATTTTTCCAAGAGAGGCAAAGGAAAAGAAGAGAAGGAAACAAAAAGAAGAGAAGAAAGTCCAGGCGAGTGTTTATTTCATTATTTAAAGGAAGTTCATCGCTGTCTTTTGATGCTGCCAGCGTCCCCCTCTAAGCTGTCTCCGTACAGAGCCGGTGTTTGGTGAGTATTGGTTGAATCGAGGCTTTAGAGCCATGTAGTGAGTGGTTTCTGGATACCGGCCGTGTGGTATTGTTTTTTCTGTTTTTTTTATGACTGCGTCCTTTTTATTCTATATTGACGCTGCGGAGATGTGATTTTGTTTCTCATTTCTGGAACTTAAGCAGGAAATTAACTTCAGGGAAATCAAGCGACTCAGCCAGAATTTCTGTGGTTCCTTCGTCCTTGCTGGGTTGTTTGCTCCTCTGTGCCATCATTTTTGAAATGCGAGGCTGTGGCTCGATGCCGGCACAGCGTCCGGGTGTGGGTCGTCACGGGAAGCACGAGAGCGGAACGCGACGGCGCGTACGGCTAACCCTGCCGTTCCACAGCGTGGCGGGGCGCTCAAGGGGCAAGGGGCTCACTTTCGCCTGGGGGCTCCAGGAGGCCCCTCTAAGGGAGGGTCGGGGGAGCCGAGACCCGAGTGATGAGCATCCCGTGGGGGCCCCGTGGATGGAGCTCAGGAAGGGACATACGTGGGCCCTTGAGAGTCTAGGAGGGGATGAGGCCAGCATGGCAGGGGCACGCGGAACTGGGCTGGAGGGTCACGCCGAGCCAGCACGAGCATGCCCCGGAGCAGCTTCCCCCATAAGCCTGATGGAGAGTCCCCAGCACGTGCATTCGAGGCTGTAGGGTTAACTTGACAGCTCAGGTATGAGAAGGTGCGGCGTCGCTCAAACCAGAAGTAAGCACAGCGCATTCCCAGGTGTGACACGGCCTCACGGGCGGCCCGGAGTCTATCCCAGGGTGTAGGCCTGTGTGATTTCCCTCCCGAAGGCTGCCTGGGGGTCCGTGGAATCCAGGGACGGACGAGGGAGGATGAGCGGTGCCCACTGACAGCTTGGGAGTGGGCTTTGTGGGAGAAGAGCCGCCAGCTCGTGGGGGCGCTGCTTCCTAAGACAAGGGAAGAGGGAGGACTGAGTTGTGAGGAAGGATCCAGAGGCGCCTCTCGGCTGGGCGAGTTGAAGATGCCTAGAGACACCGGGTGCACATGTCTGTTCAGACGCAGGCTCGGGGCTGGAGGTGGCAGGACGGGGACCGAGGAGGGAGCCCCCGGAGAGCGGAGAGTGGCATCGAGGGGAGGGGAGCGGGACGGTGCCCTCAGGAACTGCAGCCTTCCCACCGTCAGAAAGGTAACGGGAAACCAGAAGCATGGAGAGCCCATGACCGTGAGGGCAGGAAAGCCAAGCAAAAAGGGGTCCCAGAAGAAGGGGTGACCAGCCGTGTCCAGTGTTGCCTACGGCTCAGTCAGGTGAGGACTGGGAGGTGTCCTGTTTTTGCCGCCAGGACACGGCCAAGGGCCGGAGCAGGTTTGGGGAGCATGGGGCGAGTGGAATGTGGAATGGCCCCCATCACCACTGTGACCCCCCCACTCTGCTGTGCCGGGGAGCGGCAGACTAAGGGGAGCCCGGGGCCAGAGGCTCTGAGCATTCTGCGGGGGACGGTCCACAGACGGGGAGGCTGCAGGTTGGAGGGGAGGGCAGGGACAGTTGCAGGGAAGAGAGTGCTGAGAAGGTGGGAGCCAGGGCTCCCGTGTCGGCACTGGGAAGGGGCCGGGCCCTCCGGGAAGGAAGGTCCAGAGAACACAGAGATGCGTGCCGGGGTGTGGATGGGAGGCGTGAACGAAGCACGTACCTGTGTGACGCTTCTCCGGGACGTACCGATGAGGACGTCGGGAAGAAGAGGGGGTACCGGGGGAAGGTATGAGACAGTCCTGAAGAAGGGAGATGGCTTACTAGCAGAAGCCCAGAGAGTTACCGGGCAGGTCGCGTGCCCACGCGAGGCTGGAGGTCCCAGCCCAGCCCAGGTGAAGGCTTTGCTCCTGCAGGGCTCGGGTGGGAGGTGCAGAGGCTGCCGAAGTTCTGGGGGTGGGGGGAGTGGAGCTCGGGGGCGGGAGGTCGGGTAGAGAAGCAAGACTGCCTGGTGTGGGTCCCAGCAGGGGCGCTTACGGTCAGGTGACTCTGGGTGTCTTCTCTCTCAAGTGGGGCGAGCTGTGGCTGCCCCCCGGGCTGCTAGGACAGAAGCTGGCCCCAGGCTCTTTGTTTTAGGGGAGCAGGAGATGGACGAGAGGCGTTTCCTGTGGCTGCTCTAACAAATGACCGCACACTCGGGGGCCCCAGAGACCAGAGCTTATTGTCTCCCCGCGCTGGAGGCCAGAGGCCCAACGTCAGTTTCACTGGGCTGAGGTCAAGGTGTTGTCCGGGCCGCCTCCCTTCGGACGCTCCGGGGTGGAGTCTGCCCGGCGGGGACCCCGCCCACAGAGCTGTGCCCCGATGCCCAGTTCCCACGAGCTGCCAGGTTCCTGCCAGCGGGTGACAGGCCAGAGCGGGAGTTTTTACGGGGGACGGAACGGGGACTGAGATGGAGCACAGCGGCAGTAATGCCCATCTGGTTTCCATGGCAACCCTCACCGTCCTCTTCCCGGCAAGGTGAGGGTTTCTGGGAGGAGATGCTGTCCTCCTTCCAGCAGGTGCCAGCTGAGTGCCCGGCGCTGTGCTCGCGAGGTGCTGGAGAGGAAGCCGAGAACAGCGAGCACCCCCAGGATGCCCGCCGTCCATGGGGGACACAGCTCACCCGCGAACAAATGCAGCGCCGTGAGATCGTGCAAGCTGGAATGAGCCTCGAAAGCCCCCGTGCCGCGCGCGAGTGGTCTGCCCCTAGGCCGGTGGGCCTCTGCGGGGCGCGCTGTGATGCTCTCCCTGACTTAGCGTCCCACCTCATCCACACCGCCCCGTCCAGGCCGCGAGGCGCGCGCCTCCTCTGAGGGGTTTCTTAGAGATTAAAGGACCCATCTCAACTGTTGGAGTATCTGAGGGGTCCGTAAAGAGCTCCCATCTCCCCCCAGCCTGGAGTCCTGAGCCAGCTGGGAAATAAGACATACGTCGGGCATGTTCTCCAACCTGGCCAAAAGAATAAATCAGCCATCGCTTTCACTACCCTGAAAAGCGAGGTCGGAGGATGTGGCTTTATGCGCAGGCGTTATGAGCCCCACGGTGGGATACCACTCGCCTCCCCGTAAAGCCAGCTTCAGGGACCGCCTGCTCTAGGACCCCAGGTGCTGTGGCTGCTCATGCCGACTGCCAGCCCCTGGCCCCCCATCAGTTCCCTCACAGAGCTCCTCCACGCGAAGGGGCCCCAAGGAGAGGGAGAAGGGCATGGCCCCTCACCGGCCCTGGCCATTTGGATTCACCAGTCTCCACCCATGGATACTCGTCACAAAGTCCTCACAGGCAGGCAGGAGAAGAGCTGGCTTTTCCGGGGATGGCGGTGCTTCTAGCAGACGTTTGGGGTCCTGCCTCGTGCCACCATCTTGACCTTCCTATGCATGGTTGGTCTGGCACCAGCAGCCTGGAGAGAGGCTGTCAGAAGCTACCCAGAAACTCCCTGTGCCCCAGGGAAGAGCACACGCATAGTCCCTGACTCTGATTAATGCCCGCATTTCCTTTTTCTGTCGCTTAGCCAATTTTTTGAATAGTAAATAATGAACGAGGCAAAGAATTAGAGTGGCATAAAAGACTGTACTGTGAAAATCAAATTGTCTTCTCATCCCTGCACCGAAGGCAGTCCGTTCCCCGTGCCAGGAGTAGATCCCGTGGAGATCGTCCATGGCCATATGCATATTTACACATACAGTACTTTTTTAAACTGTAAAATAATAGCATAACTTACACCCTGTTTTGCTCCTTTTTTCCCCACTTTGCAACAATTTTGGAGATTGTTCACCATCTGTAACGATAGAACAACCTGTTATTAATGGTCTAACAATAGTAAAGATTACTGAATTTATTGAGAATTTGATATAAGTGAGACACAGCTCTGATTGTTTTTAATTATTTATTTAAACTCAACTTAGTTAACATATAATGTATTATTCGTTTCAGGGGTAGAGGTCAGTGATTCATCAGTTGCCTATAACACCCAGTGCTTATATCACGTGCCCTCCTTAATACCCGTCACCCAGTTACCCCATCCCCCCACCCGCCTCCCCTCCAGCAACCCTCCAGTTTGTTCCCTAGCGTTAAGATTCTCTTATGGTTTGTCTCCATCTCTGAGTTCATCTTATTTTATTTTTCCCTCCCTTCCCCTATGTTCAGGCTTTGTTTCTTAAATTCCACATCTGAGTGAAATCATATGGTATTTCTCTTTCTCAGACTGACTTATTTTATTCAGCATAATACCTTCTAGACCCATCCACATCATTGCAAATGAAAAATTTTCATTCTTTTCGATGGCTGCGTAGTATTCTATTGTGTATATATACCACTTCTTTATCCATTCATCTGTCAATGGACATCTGGGCTCTTTCCACAGTTTGGCTATTGTGGACATTGCTGCTATAAACATTGGGGTGCATGTGCCCCTTCGGATCACTATATTTGTGTCTTTGGGGTAGATACACAGTAGTGCAATTGCTGGGTCATAGGGTAGCTCTTTTTTCAACTTTTTGAGGAACCTCCATAGTGTTTTCCAGAGCGGCTGCACCAGCTTGCATTCCCAGCAGCAATGTAAGAGGGTTCCCCTTTCTCTGCATCCTCACCAACATTTGTCGCTTCCTGACTGATTAATTTTAGCCATTCTGACTGGTGTGAGGTGGTATCTCACTGTGGTTTTGATTTGTATTTCTCTGATGCCGACTGATGTTGAGCACTTTTTCATGTGTCTGTTGACCATTTGTATGTCTTCTTTGGAGAAATGTCTGTTCATGTCTCTGCCCATTTCTTGATCGGATTATTTGTTCTTCGGGTGTTGACTTTGATAAGTTCTTTATAGATTTTCGACACTAGCCCTTTATCTGATAGGACAAATGCAAATATCTTCTCCCATTCTGTAGGTTTTCTTTTTGTTTTGTTGACTGTTTCCTTTGTTGTGTAAAAGTTTTTTTTATCTTGATGAAATCCCAGTAGTTAAGTTTTGTTGTTTCCCATGTCTCTGGAGACATGTCTAGCAAGAAGTTGCTGAAGTTGAGGTCAGAGAGGTTGCTGCCTGTGTTCTCCTCCAGGATTTTGATGGATTCCTGTCTCAGAGTACAGATATTTTACCTCTTTGGTTAGGTTATTCCTAGGTATCTTACGTTTTTTGGTGCAATTGTAAATGGGATCAATTCCTTGATTTCTCTTTCTTCTGCTTCATTGTTAGTGTGTAGAAACACAACTGATTTCTGTGCATTGATTTTATATCCTGCGACTCCACTGAATTGCTGTATCAATTCTAGCAATTTTTTGCTGGAGTCTTTTGGGTGTTGTGCATAGAATGTCGTGTCGTCTGTGAAGAGTGAAAGTTTGACTACTTCTTTTACGATTTGGATGCCTTTTATTTCTTCTTCTTGTCTGATTGCTGAGGCTAGGACTTCTAGTACTTTGTTGAACAGCAGTGGTGAGAGTGGACATCCTTGTCGTGGTCCTGACCTTAGAGGTAAAGCTCTCAGTTTTTCCCCACTGAGGATAATATTAGCTGTGGGTCTTTCATGTATGGCTTTTATGATGTTGAGGTATGTTCCTTCTATCCCTACACTGTGGAGAGTTTTCATCAAGAAAGGATGCTGTTAAAAAAAAAAGAAAGAAAGAAAAAAAAAAGAAAGGATGCTGTATTTTGTCAGATGCCTTTTCTACATCATGAGGATCATATGGTTCTTGTCCTTTCTTTTATTACTGTGGTGCATCACATTGTTTTGTGGATGTTGAACCACGCTTGCAGCCCAGGAATAAATCCCACTCTGTCGTGGTAAATAATCCTTTTCATGTACTGTTGGATCCTATTGGCAAGTATAGCTCTGATTGTTTTATGTGCATTAACTTATCTACTTCTCAGAGCAGCCTCCGAGCTAAGGACTGTTTACAGATAAGGAAACTAAAGCACAGTGTGTAAGTCACTTGTCCGGAGTCACACGGCAAGTAGGAAGATGTGAGCCCAGGTGGTCTGAGTGCAGAGCCCACGTGGTGGCCTTGTGCTCCCCGGCCCCCGGTGATCGTAGGGCTCTTAACCTCCCGAATCGAGGGCTGTGCGCATGCGTGCAAAGTTAACTGCAGCTTGGATTCTTCGAAGAGGAATTACCTTATAGTGTGCTTTTCGTAGATGCTGTTGAATTGCCCACCATCGAGGCCGGGCCAATTTACCATCTAGCATAGGAGAGTCCCTGTGTCGCATACCCGAGTCACAGCGGCTCTGGATCACTCTACCTGTGGCAGTCTGATAGGAAACCGTGGCATTTCCCTATAGCTCTAATCTGCACGTTTCCTTCTAATGCACGAGGCTGGACATCTTTCACATGCGGAAGAGGTGTTTGTGTCTCCTTGTCTGGTGAGCCTGGGTTTAGGCTGGACCGTTTGTGCGCAGTGCTTGTCCCCCACTCCTGATCTGCCACTTAATCATCTGATGACCTTGAGCACAACCCTTTGCCTCTGGGGCCTCATCTGAACCCGAGGTGGTGATGGTGTGTGCCCCACGGGAGGTGAGGGTTTAACGAGCTCCTCTATGCCAAGAACCGGCGCTCCGGCTGGGCACGCGGCAAGTGATTCACCTGTTTCCAGACCCTTTAGTTCTTGGCTCTGTTCCACGCATGGGACTCCGCGGTTTCCTTCTATGACTTAGCCTAATAGAGTTCGCAGGAATGGGCTGCAGTTACTCGGTGACTCCTGGCTTCTAATTCCTTGCGTGTCATGCACCATTCAGTCCACAGTGGCCGTGAATGCTGGCAATGCTACTGCGGGTCCAACAGGCCAGGTCCTGGCCCCCCGGGGCTCACAGTGTCGTCGGGGGAACAGGCATTCATGAGAGAATCACATGGAAAAAGTACGCGATTACACACGGTGCCGGGCACCATGAAGGCGGTGATCTCTGGTGCCCTGAGAATCTGGCGTTAGAGCCCTTCTTGCTGGGAGAGGTTTGTGGGCTGCAGGTTTGGTGTGTGGTCGGTCACTGGGGAGGCCGACTGGGGGCAGCAGTGACTCAGGCAGGGGCATAAGCTTCAGGAAACGCCAGGCTGTCAGGTTATCCCGGGTTGTTGACCTGTGGCTGGGTGGGAGGCCGGCCTGGTTGTGGAGACTGGACAGCTGGGCGTGGGCTTTGGGCTTTGATCTGGATTGGGGTCCGTCGGCCCTTGAGAAGGCAAACACCGACATCAGAACTGTGTCCAGCCCCCTTGCTGCTCCAGTTTCGGCGGGACTTGCAAAGAGCCTTTCTTTTCAAGCATTCATCGATTTCGTGTTGTGATGCTTACCCAGGGATTTAGTTTAGACTTTTTACTTTGAAAATCTTTGCTTTATTGTTTGTGCTATTTTTGTCTATTATTTTCACCAACACATGAAACTCTCCGAGACGCGCAGTCGACACTCATGTACACAGATCTCTTTGGGAGGATACTCCCTCCTGATCGCTGTGGTGGGAGTGGGGCGTGGGGGTTGGGAGGGAGCAACATCAGCTTGAGATTCCTGAATGTCATGGGTATTTTGGTGCTGGGGGACGTCAGCCCTCTGGCAGATGTGTCGTCACCAAAGATTCTGATATAAGCGGTGATCACAGCGGACAGCTCCAAAGACCAGCGGGCAGGGCAGCCCTTCACAGCCCCCCTTCCTGCTTCCGCTCATTTATTCCCTCACCCAACCAGTGTTTCCCGGGCACTTTCTCCTTCAGAGCCGTTTTCCATGCACTGTGGATGCTGAGATGGGTCAAAACCAGAAACTCACAGTTGATGGAGAAGACAGACTCAGACAGTCTTGGCAAGACGGTACAGGGTGTAGGTGGTAGGAGATGGGCACTGCACGGGGTGGTGGGGGAGGGCTCCAGCTCTGACACCGGAAACCGGAACCGGAAACCAGGAGGCTTCACCCGGAAGGTGTGGTCTCAGGTAGAGGGAGGAGCCTGAGGAAGAGGGAGGGAGTCAGGCTTTCGGATAGATGTGGCCCCATGAATAAGGCTTTTGGTTTATCCATCCGGGAGGCATTTAACGAGCAGCTCCTCTTGCCAGGCCCTCCCTGGATACAGCAGGGACCAAAGTAAACTCCTTGCGCTCACACAATGTCCGTGGTTGGGGGGACATAAACACAGGTAAAATGTAAGGAGGTGAGGAGTCCATGCAGAACAACCAGGTGGGGAGCGGGGAGCGCTGTGTTAAGTCGGTGCATTGGGAACAGCCTTCCTCCCAGGTGGCATCGGAACAGGAAATCTGGAGGGAGCCCTGACGATGGTGGCCTTCCTCCCTGGGAGAAGAGTGAGGAAGTCTGTAGAGTCTTGATGCTACAAAGAACCCTGCAGGTCATCAGGCCTAAACTGTTGGCCTGGAGCGGAAATATTTTCTCTAGCACGCCTCCTACATGGCTAACCCATTTCTACTTGGATATCCTGTTGATCGTGAGGGTTAGTGTCCCCCCAGAAAGATACATTGAAATCCTAAGCCGCGTTACCAGCGATTGTGCCCTTATTTGGAAATAGCATCTTTGCAGATGTGATGGGGCTGAAGTGAGGTCCATCGAGTGGGCCCTAATCCAGTATGACGAGTGTCCTTACAAGAACTGGGAAGTTTGGACACAGACATGGAGGGAGAGCCCTCCGTGAAGGCAGAGGCAGAGACAGTGGGCTTCCTGAGCATCGGCGGCTGGGAGAGGCATAGGCTCGTAACCCTTGGAAGGAACCACCCCTTGCAACGCCTTGGTTTTGGTGTTGAAACTTTGTTGGTTACGCTTTGTTACAGCAGCCCTGGGGACAAGTACAGTTTCCCATCTCCGTGTGGGCAGCTTGTCCTCCTTGAAAATCCCTCCTGTTTTTAACCACACATCCACATCAGGAGTTCCATGTGAGCAAACTCGGGAACTAACCAGGCGAATTGTCTGCCTCCAGACACATCCTCGCCAGGGCCCCTCCCTCCTGCCCTCTTGCCCTCTCACGGCCACCGTCCCAGGCCTGACCATCGCCCTGTCTTCACTGGCCTTCTGCACTGACCTCACATCCAGCCCTGGACCCCGGTCCATTGTCCACACACCAGCCGGGGGGGGTCTTTACATGAACTTGACCGGGACACTTGCTGGAAGCTGGCATACTCTTGGTAAAACCCTAATCCCCACCGCAGTCCAGAAGGCTCTGTGTCATCTGCCCAAGGCAGCGAGACCCGGGTTGGAGATATTTTGTGTGTGCGTGATCCCAATTGTCAGATTTCTGTGAGGCGGTCCTGAAGAAGACAGAGGGACTAGGACAATGATGGGAGCTGTAGGGAGGCGGATATCAGGTGAGGGAGAGGAAGACCTTTCTGTCTGAGCTCTCTGCTAACGGAAAGCCTGCCTGGAGAAGCGAGTAGCTCCCCATAATCGTGTGTGTGTGTGTGTGTGTGTGTACGTGCATGCCCACATGTGTGTATGTGTGTGTGCTAAGCAGAAGCTGGAGACTAGCAGGGAAGGTGTTAAGGAAATCTGAGCATTGGTTGGAAAGATGACTTAGCTGATATCCAGGGTTTATCTTATTTCATTTTTAAATGTTTCATCATACAGTTTCTTTCAGATGCTTTTCAGGTAGAATACAGTCTGTCTTTCCAAATAAGAGTTGCAAGAGTTATCTGTCTACCTAGCCAGCTAGCTATAACCCATCTCTCCACTCATCCATTCATCCATCCATCCATCTAGCCACCCACCCACTAACGCACCACCCAGCCACCCATCCCTTTATATATATATATCCTTCCATCCACCTGCCCACTCCTCCATCCACCCCTCCATCCACCAGCCACCCATCTATCCATACATACATATGTCCTTCCATCCACCTACCTGCCATCCATCCATCCATCCATCCACCCGTTCATCCAAACATATGTCCTTCCATCTACCTACCCGCCATCCATCCATCCATCCATCCATCCATCCATCCACTCATCCCTCCGTTCATCCAAACATATGTCCTTCCATCTACCTACCCTTCCACGCACCCAGCCACCCAGCCACCCGTCCATCCATTTACCCATCTCTATGTTATGTTTCCTTCCCATATTCTTTTCTTTGCCATAAAGGATGATATCAGGGAAGACTGGCAGATGTACCCACAGCAAGAGCAATGTGAAATAACATTTTCTAGCCTCTGTTTTGTGCTAGGCATGGCTTGGTGCTTTGAGCATGTTGGTGTGACTGAGGCAGTAGATAGAGGGTAGAGGGAGGACTCTGGAGCCGCATGCTTGGCTTCAAATCCCTGCTCTGCCACTTCATAGCTATGCTGCTTTCGACGAGGTATTTTCAATTTTCTGTGCCTCAGTTTCTTCACCTGTAAAAAAAAAAAAAGGTTAATCCCCTACCTTGTAAGATTGTTGTAAGGATTAATTGGGCCGATATTGGTAAAGCTATTAAAACAAAGCTTATACATAAGAGGCACTGGTAGTAATCCTCTTAATGACTTTTATTTGACACGGTTGATAATATTCTCATTAACCAACCTGGAAACAAGGCTCAGAGACATCCGGTAACTCCCCTGAGTTGCCCAGCTCTGAAGGGACGATGCTGAGATTAGGGGCTCGGTTGCCCCTTCTGTGATGAGGTGCTTAGTGTGTGCCTGAAAGAGAGCTGGGAGGAAAGTTCCAGGAGGATTAGAAGTGGGCCTGGGCCGAAGAATGCTTGCTTCCTCTGTTGCAGAGGGCTGGTGTCTGGGGGTGTGGCCAGCAAGTGGGCGGGGAGCTGGCCGTGGTAAGGAGCTGGTGGCTTCCGTTAAAAAAAAAAAAAAAAGAAGCAGGAGGCCAGGAGGGGGCGGGCCCAGCCAGGTTTCCGAACAAAGGGATCTACAGGAGGAAAACATCACAAGGACAGATGCAGACTGCTGACCCCTTGTATCCTACAATCTGAGTTTATACAAAACCAGAAGGGTGTGGTTTAATCATAACTTTTGTTGATGTCTCGCTCATGTCTGTTTTCACTCTCATTTAAACTCTCTCTAGTTCTGACAGTGAAGATACTCAGGGCGTATTTTCCCAGCTCAATTGCATTGTTCTGGCCCTCAAATCGACAGTTACAAATATGATTTTTGGTCCTGGTGTAGAATTCCCCTCCCTGCCTTAGCAGCTGTCTGTGGAAATTGGATCCTAGGAGGAAAAGTCCAGTTTCCCCCATACTGACTGGCTTTTGTGGGTTTTCACTGGTTATGCTTACCCCAGCTAGCTCAAAGATACTGGATTTATACTGTGAAAAATGGGCGTGGATTCTTCTTTTTTCCTTCTGAATTAATTATTCTCCATGCTAATGAGGTCTCTTTCACATTCAAAAGAACATTTTCTCATTTTGTGTTCTGACACCTTACTTGCTATTTGGTGAGAACTCAATTAATGTTTCCATGAAATAAATAAGGGAAAAGACACTAATGTCATTCCCTTTTCTTGATCATCAGTAGCTAATCAAAGTACTAATCAGGTCTGGGATAATGTAAGCTGTGCAGTTTCTTTTAGAAAGAGGTTATCATAAGCGAGCCCGTTAATAAACTTGAATGATTTCTATTTGTTAAGTACCTCTTGTGCGGGACATCGTTTCAGATTCTTGTGGGATGACCCTCCTTTAGAACAGGTGGATGATTGGTATGGGGTGTGGGTGCAGCCGAACTAGCCTGGGCAAATCCACACATCTTACAATTTGGTGACAAGATGACATTTTTGTGACATGGACAAAATGGAAGTCCCCTGGGAATGCAGGGTTTGAATCCTGCCAACTCTGCCAACTTGTCGTAGTAAAGAATTCAGCCCCGCCTGTGTAATTCACGGGGGCTCTGTCTGTCTCATGGAACCATTAGGGACTTTTTAGGGGGTGGACAATAAGCACATTTCATTATAAACAATTTAAAATGCCACAGGAGACAGTGGGAGTTACCCCCGCAGCAGTGGACCCGGTCCTGTAGGTCAACAACGAATTCCTAATACTTATTTTTCTCTCCTGTGGCCATTTGGGGAATTAACAGATGAGAGTTAGCCTCATTAGCTGCACGGTATTTTAATTGGTTTAAAGGAACATTTTCCTTTCCTTTGTGGCCTTGGGATATCCTGGCAGTTTTCATTGTTGTCGCTTCTGACAGCTGATCCGTGGTGATCAACATTAAAACTGTTTAAACAGAAAGTGCTTAGGAGACTGTCTCCCCAGGCAGTTGGGAAGGGCGAGCTGTGCACAATACTGTTTTGTAGCCGGTGTCCTGGGATGAGGATAGCCAAGAACAGGGAAACGGGGATGACGTAGAATGAACAAAATGAATAAAACACTGTGCGTTTTAAAGATGGATTGATTGATTTGATTTGATTTATTCATTTAAGAGAGAGAGGGGGAGAGTACGCAGGTGGGGAGGGGCAGAGGGAGAGAGAGAATCTCAAGCAGACTCCGTGCCAAGAACAGAGCCCAGCACGGGGCTCGATCTCATGACCCCGAGATCACGACCTGAGCCGAAACCAGGAGTCGGATGCTTAACTGACTGAGCCACCCAGGTGCCCCTATACTGTGCCTTTTATATTTCTTATCTCTTGTAACCATGAGCACTACCCTGGGAGGGTAGTCCCCTTATGCAGCAGGGGAACTAAGTCCTTAGTTCCCAGGTCCCTTAGCGAGGAGGTGGTTTGACAACAAAGTCCTACGGAGATGTCCTCTGTTCATCCCAACCCCCGTGCTCCTGGTAAAGCACTTGCAGTTTACCCAGCGGGCAGCACCAAGATTTTCTTGTGCAAGTTAATCAATGAATCAATGAGTGAATGAGGGAGGGAGTGGTCGGGCAAGGTATATGAGTTTCATACTCAGCAGTTACAAATGCCCACAAACTTGGTGGCTTACCACAACAGAAGTGCATGGCCTTATGGTTCTGGAGGTCATGGTCCCTAACGGGCCTCACCAAGAAAAATCAGGATGTCAGCTCTCGGGGACACTCCTGTTTCCTTGCCTTTTCCAGCTCCTTGAGACTGCCCTCTCCCTGGCTTCAGGCCACTCCTCCCTCTTTGAAGCTGATGATCCCATTCTGCCCACCCCTGCTTCCTCCCTCCCCTCTCCTTCTGATCCCACTTGTCTTCTGCTCCCTCTTCCCACTTTTAGAGACCCTTGTTAGTCATCTGTCTATGGTCAAGGTCAGCTGACAAGCAACATTGTTTCTCCTTTGCTGTGTAACCCGGCATTAGTCAGAGATTCTGGAGATTAGGATGTGGACATCTTCGGGGGACCATTATTTTGCATGCCATGAGAAGCATCCTTGAAGATGTAAATCTACTTTGTGTGTCTCAGCAGAGAAGTCATTTTTTTTTTTCTGAGCCTTTGGAGCATCGTTTGGTTCATTGGACATTTAACCATGCACGCTGTGCCCAGAGGTTCTCTTGTGCTTTGCTCTTGCTTTGTGACCCGGGACGCTCTGCACGTGTGCTGTTCGTAAGCACTTGTGGAGCAAATGAAAGACGAGATGCCTGAGCTGTTATTTAAAACTAGACTGAATGGGCTGTGTCTAAAGGACACAGGAGCCGGTCTGACCTGAGATGAAAAAATCTGAGCATCGAAAAGAATAAGGACTGCATTTTATCGAAACCCACTAAATCTATAAAAATCTGTAATTTCATAGCGACACCGTGCAGCGGTAGGAATGTCCCTAGTTCCAGCCAAATAAACCCTTGGACTTGGAAGACTCCCATAAGCCCCACCTTGACCCCGTGTACGCACACGGCTGGAGGGTAGGAACGTGGCTTGCCGTGAGGACGTCCGGCATTCTTCCAGGGGTGTCCTTGCCCCAGGTCACACTGCACTTGGTTTTTCCCCACGTGACACAGCTCCGCTGCAAGGAGATGTAATCCACATCAGGCAGGTGTGGGAGCCTTTCTGTCCCAAAAGCTTCATCCGCCACGGGTCCCCGAATCTCCTGTAGCAACTCGCAGAGCATCCAAGGTTCCCACGAGGGACACGCCCAGTTCCCAGAGTCACCTCACTCTTCCCTGTTAGATGTCCATGGTTCGCTTGCAGGTCCTCCCATCCCAAAGTGATCTACCAGTCAGGTGTCATTTTCCCCCCCAAGCCACGTTGCCTGGTAACATATTTGATGTTCTTCCCCTTATGAGTTTTCCGGGTAAACGTGATCCAGAGCTCGACTCTCTCAGGGACTTGGCCAAAGTTTTATCAACCTTTTCCTCTCATACCAAACCAAAGCAAACCAACATCAACAAAATAATAGACCCAAACTCATTCGGCACCACTGGAAGTTGCTATGACAACCAACTGTCATTAGCAAAGGCTCAAACATCCCTTCTGTCTGTAGACTTTATGTCAGAGTAACCGGATGGTTGAAGAATCTCAGCTTTAAGAACGTGGTAGGGAGAGAATCAGAAAATGTGCATTTTTCAGCCCTTAATGAAATCGTGGATCTAAGTGACAGTGACGCGTGGATGCTTAAGCCATTAGGTGAAAGTGGGTAGATTTTATAGTGCCCGGATCATGTGGGCCCCACTTGAACCTACTGATCCCTCTTAGTAGGGACCTGCCGTCTGACCTGATAGGAAGCGCACGGTACCACTTACGGGGTATTTTGGACAACAGATTAAGTCTGATTCTAATGAAGATCTGAGATGCAACTAGGACTTTACAGGAAATACAGAGGCTAGAGGAACAGTGACACTGCGTAGAAGGAATCCACCAAATCCAGAATGTGGGGCATTCTGCAGGATAAATAACCCGGCTTCCCCAACAGATCAGTGGCGTGAAAGAGAAATGGGGCGGAGGGGAGCGGAATAAAGTAGACTTAACTGACATTGGGGGATCTTATTTGGTTCTTAATGAAACTTCCAACTGTAAAAATCATTTTGACACACTTGAAATAGTTTGAATAACAATTGATATTAATTATTGGAGTTACTGATAATATTTTAAATGTGATTGATAATATATTAGGTATGATCATGACATCAAGGTTAGGTAAAATAGATATGCACACACGTTGATATGCATATGCACATGCTTATATAGGCATATATCCTTGACAGTTAAAGATGCACGCCGAGGAATTTAAAAGTAAAATGGAAAACATGAGATTTGCCTTAGAATGTTCAAACAGGGACGCCTCGGTGGCTCAGTCGTTAAGCGTCTGCCTTCGGCTCAGGTCATGATCCCAGGGTCCTGGGATCGAGCCCCACATCCGGCTCCCTGCTCAGCAGGAAGCCTGCTTCTCCCTCTCCCGCTCCCTCTGCTTGTGTTCCCTCTCTCACTGTCTCTCTCTGTCAAATAAATAAATAAATAAATAATCTTAATAAAATTAAATAAAATAAAATGCTCAGACACTGGGGTCCTGGGATCCAGCCCCGCATTGGGCTCCCTGCTCAGCGGGGAGCCTGCTTCTCCCTCTCCCTCTGCCTGCCGTTTTCCCACTTGTGCTCTCTCATTCTCTGTCAAATAAATAAAATCTTTTAAAAAATGCTCAAACATTCAGAGAGTAACTAAAACAAGTTTGGTAACTAGTGGCAATTTTTGAGGTTGGGTAACGAGTGCATTGGGAGTCATACTCTTGTCTTTATTTTTAAATGGTTGACAATCTCATTAATAATGTTTTCTTAAGACCCTTATCTTTTATACAATAAGATGCCACTTTCTCCCATCAAATTTTCAAAGATTTTTTTAAAAGATTTTATTTATTTATTTGTCAGAGAGAGAGAGCACAAGCAGGGGGAGCGGCAGAGGGAGAGGGAGAAGCAGGCTCCCCGCTTAGCAGGGAGCCCGATGTGGGACTCAATCCGAGGACCCTGGGATCATGACCTGAGCTGAAGGCAGATGCTTAACCGACTGAGCCACCCAGGCACCCAATGTTTACAGATTTTAAACACCCCCTGGAAGATGCCTGTTACAATGGTAATTGAAAAGGAAAGGACATAATAATAAATAACTAAAATGCATAGACTAACAAAAAAAATTTAAAAATTAAAAAATAAAATAAAAAGAAAAGGACAAAATTGTCCTTGCATTTGTGTAAAGGCTATGCATCCTATGCCTATGGAAAAGCATAGGCACAGAAAAAAAAAGTTGGAAGCAAATGCAACCAGATGCCTTCACTGGTTCTGTTGAAATGTTGGCCTTACAGTGAATGAGATCTTCTCTGTCTCTATTTTCTAGATGTTTTTAAGCATGAACATAAGTTAATTTTGGCTGTGCATCATTTTATAGCTGTCTAGAGATATAATTAGCATACTGTAAAATTCACCCATCTTAAGAGTACAGCCTAATACGTTACTATAAAACATACAGTCAGGGGCGCCTGGGTGGCTCAGTGGGTTAAAGCCTCTGCCTTCGGCTCAGGTCATGATCTCAGGGTCCTGGGATCGAGCCCCGCATCGGGCTCTCTGCTCAGTAGGGAGCCTGTTTCCCCCTCTCTCTCTGCCTGCCTCTCTGCCTACTTGAGATCTCTCTCTCTCTGCCAAATAAATAACTAAAATCTTTAAAAAAAATTTAAAAATATAAATAAAACACATAGTCATACCACTGCCACCACAACCAAGTTCTAGAACCTGGGACCCTGTGAAGCATCCCATTGATATTTCTCAAGTACACTTATTTTTAGAGCACTTCCAGATTTACAGAAAAACTGGGAGGCTAGTGCAGGGAGTTCCCACATACTCAGCTTCGCCTGTTGTCCACGTTATGTGACGATGGCACACTTACTACCATCAGTGAACCGATGTGATACATCGGGATTAATAGAAGCCCAGCCTTCATTCAGATTTCCCTAGTTGTTCTTCTGTCCTTTTCCTGTTCCAGGATCCCATCCAGGGTACCGTATTATGTTTAGTTATTCTATCCATAAGTTAAGTTTTTTTTTTTTAATTTTTTTAAATTTTTTAATTAAAGCATAATGTATTATTTGCCCCAGGGTACATGTCTGTGGATCCTCAGGCTTACACATTTCACAGCACTTGCCATAGCACATACCCTCCTCAATGTCCATAACCCAGCCACCCTATCCCTACCCGCCCCTACCCCCCAGCCACCCTCGGTTTGTTTCATGAGTTTAGGAGTCTCTTATGGTTTGTCTCCTTCCTGATCCCCTCTTGTTTCATTTCCCTCTCCCACCCCCCACAACCCCCCACCCTGCCTCTCGAATTCTTCATATCAGAG
>CM052899.1:172764589-172785634 GCA_028534135.1 Potos flavus | reverse complement strand
CTCTCCCACCCCCCACAACCCCCCACCCTGCCTCTCGAATTCTTCATATCAGAGAGATCATATGATAATTGTCTTTCTCTGATTGACTTATTCGCTTTGCATAATACCCTCCAGTTCCATCCACGTCGTTGCAAATGGCAAGATTTCATTTCTCTTGATGGCTGCATAGTATTCCATTGTGTATATATACCACATCTTCTTTATCCATTCATCTGTTGATGGACATCTAGGTTCTTTCCATAGTTTGGCTATTGTGGATGTTGCTGCTATAAACGTTCGGGTACATGTGCCCCTTCGGCATAAGTTAAGTTTTAATCAGAAAAAAGTAAAATAAATTTTAGTTTAAAATTCTCCAAATATATTAACTATCCATTTTTCCCTCGGCCTCCTTGTTGTTACTGTCACTTATTGACAAGGACCAGGCCTTGTATTAGTTCTGTTTCTAACGGTTTCTAGCGGGGCACCCTGCAAATTCCCTAAATGGAGCGGGAGGGAGGGAGGAAGAGCAGGAGGGAAAAGGGAAAAAGAAAGCCCTTACCTACAATACGTAAAAACGTCAGAGCTCTGAGGGACCTTCGGTTTCTTCTGTGGCTTTGTGTAGTGGTGTCCTCTTGGCTTTTGTGTCTCCCAGGTTGGAGATCGCGACCCTGAACCGGGCAGACTCAGACCTGGAGGCTTGTCGAACCCAAATCAGCAGAGACATCATTGCCCTTCTGCTGAAGAACCTGACCAGCTCCGGCCACCTCTCCCCCCAAGTAGAGAGGAGGATGGGTGCTGTTTTCAAAAAGCAGTTTCTATTGCTGGAGAAGGAAATTCAAGAGGAGTATGATCGGAAGATGGTGGCCTTGACGGCTGAATGTGACCTGGAAATGAGAAAGAAGACAGAAAGCCAGTACCAGAGGGAGATGGCGGCGATGGAAGAGGCAGAGGAGTTGCTGAAACGAGTCAGCGAGAGGGTAAGGCAGCTTCGAAAGGAGGGCTTCACTCGCCTCTCTCCTTTCTCTCAGGGATTCGTCATTTATCCATCCATCTGCTCATCTTTCCACCCATCCCCCCACCCACCCATCCTCCTCACCCATCTATCCATCCACCCACTCACTGCCCTTCCATCCACCTGTCATTCACCCATTCATCTGTCCATTCACCCACCCACCGCTCTTGCATCCACGTGTCCATCCATCCATCCATTCACCCCTCCACCTACCACCCTTCCATCCACTTGTCCATCCATCGTCCATCTATCCATCCACCCACTCACTGCCCTTCCATCCACCTGTCATTCACCCATTCATCTGTTCATTCACCCACCCACCGCTCTTGCATCCACGTGTCCATCCATCTATCCATTCACCCCTCCATCTACCACCCTTCCATCCACTTGTCCATCTATAGTCCTTCTCTCCATCCTCCCAAGCACCACCCTTTGACCAACCTGTCCATCTATCCATCTGTCCCTCTACCCCTCTACCTACCATCCTTCTGTTCGCCTGTCCATCCACCCATCCATCTATCTATCCACTCTCCCACCGCTCTTCCACCCACCCATCCATCCATCCACCTACCACCCTTCCATCTACTTGTCCATCCATCATCCATCTATCCATCCATCCACCCACCGCCCTTCCATCTACTTGTCCATCCATCATCCATCTATCCATCCATCCACCCACAGCCCTTCCATCCACCTGTCCATCTATACATCTATCCGTCTATCCCTCCACCTACCATCCTTCTGTTCACCTGTCCATCCACCCATCCATCTATCCATCCATCCATGTATCCATCTACCTACCACTCTTCCACCCACCCATCCAACCATCCATCTGTCCATCCACCTATCCATTCACCCATCCATCTAACCATCTACTCTCTCACCACTCTTCCATCCACTCATCCATCCATCCACCTACCACCTTTCCATCTACTTGTCCATCTACCATCCAACTATCCATCCACCCACGATTCTTCCATCCACTTGTCCACTATCCATCTATCCATCTATCCCTCTACCTACCATCCTTCTGTTCACCTGTCCATCCACCCATCCATCTATCCATCCACCCATCCATCTATCCATCCATCCATCCACCCATCTTCTCTTCCATCCATCCACCTATTCGTCTGTCCATCCACCTGTCCATTCACCCATCCATCTATCCATCCACCTATCACCCTTCCATCTACTTGCCCATCTGTAGTCCATCTATCCATCTACCTATCACTCTTCCACCCACTCATCCCTCCATCCATCTGTCCATCCACCTGTCTATTCACCCATCCATTCACCCATCCATTTAGCCATCCACTCACCTACTACGCTTCCATCCACCTGTTCATCTGTACATCCATCCATTCATCTACCTACCACTCTTCCATCCACCCATCCATCTAACCATGCACTCATCCACCCACCCATCCATCCACCCACTCACTACCCTTCCATCTACCTGTCCATTCACCCATCCACCCACCTGCCACTCTTCTATCCACCTGTCCATCTATCCATCTATCCATCCTTCCCCCTACCTATCATCCTTTTGTTCACCTGTCCATCCACCCGTCCTTCTCCCCACCCACCACCCTTTCTTCTACTTGTCTATCCAACCATCCAGAACTTATTTAGAAAGCCTTTATTAATCACTATCTGCCTCTCGGTCACTGGACTAGGCAGCGAAGTACTAAGGAAATGAGACATGGTTCTTGGGTTCAAGGATTTCATAGTCTAATGAAGGATCTTCACATATAGAAGATGTGACCTCATTCAACTATATTAGAATAGACATATGTTTACTGTGCTCAAGCTCTGAGAGTTCCGACCCCTCAGGCTTCCCAGGGCTGACCTCTGTTGATCAGAAATGAAGTCTCATTTTTCTAAGAAATGCATCCGTTTCTGTCTTGAGGGAATCGTGCCAGAGTTTTTTCCTGTGTATGTCAAATCAAGCCTGATTTCTGTCTTCGTCTGTGAAAGAGCTGGCTTGGGCAGTCCCTGCGGCTTGAGTCCACATTTCCTGGTCTGGAAACCTGTCATCTGGGGAGATCTAACACCTGCTTGGGAATAGGCTTCTGAAATGCTAACTTCCATTCCCCAGACTGCTGGCCGCGCACAGAGATGCCCTGGCAGTGGACACACAGAGCTGACAGCTCGTGGCTCTCAGCGGGTTGTCTGCCGTCAGCCCTCACGCGCACACACTGGACAGAGACCAAGAGGCAAGATTCGTGCTGTCTCAGCCCCGCCTTCTCCCTTGCATCCAGTCCCCCTTACCTTAACACGGATCCCGTCTGAGGGTGAGGCTTGTTTTCCGCTTGGCTCCCGTATGAGTTTCCGTGGCTCCCGTAACAGATGACCACGGATTTTGTGGCTCAGAGCAACAGATTTTGATTCTTTCACAAATCTGGGGGCCGGAAGAACTAAATCCAGGTGTCCACCGGGCGTGCCCCCTCTGAAGTCTTTAGGGGCACGTCCTTTCTCGTCTCTCCCAGCTTCTGGTGGATCCAGGCATTCCTTGGCTGGTGGCCGCATCACTCCTGTCTTGACTTCTTGTCCTCGCATGGCCATCTTCCATCCTGGGACCGTCATCTCTTCTGGCTCTTATAAGGACGCTTGTCTTTGGAGTTAGGGCCCACCCAAATAATCCACGATGATCTCCTAAGAGCCTTACCTTAGTTACATCTGCAAAGATCCTCATTCCACAGACAGCCGAATTCGCAGGTTCTGGATTAGGATGTGATTGTGTGTCATGGTGGGGAGTGGGGGTAGGGGACAGTCTTTCTGCCACCAGAGTTCGGCCGGCTGACTCCCCTCTCTGACCTCCCCCCGTGACTATACTGGTCCACGCAGAGTCTCACTGAGCCCGGCACTTCAGAAACCGTGCCGAGCTCACAATGCCGTGACTCAGCCCCTAAACTATCCCACGGTCTCTCGCTCTCTTCTCTCTCAAATTTGTTATATCTTTTGTTCCCATGGACACAGTGCCTGCTTGGAAAGTGTTAGAAAACAGGAGTCAGCAAACTAGACCCATGAGCCCAGCCTGACCTGCGGGTGGAGAATGGTTTTTACGTTTTTAAAGGGTTGTAAAAAATCAAAACAAAACAAAATAAAACAAGCAGAGGAATATGTGACAGCAAACCTTAGGGGGCCCGCATGCCTTAAAATATTTATCTAGCCCTTTAGAGAAAAGCTTGTCAACTCCAGCTCCAAAACATAAAAAGAAAAACCTTGGGGAAAAAATATGTGGGAGCCACGTCACCATCCAAGGCAGACAGACGTTCATTTGGTCTGGTTTTTTGAACTCCTGCTATGCGCCTGACCCTGGAGATTCAGGGATGCTAAGGCAGTCCCCACTCCTGTCTTTGGATTTCAGCATACATTTTGACCTTTTGCTTCATACATTTTTTTTTAACAAAGTCAGGGGCATGCAGTTTATAGACTTGTATGTTTTGCTCGTTCTCACTTAACTATCACGGTACAAACATTTCGTGATTGTAGTAAGTGCTCTCACACGTAAGGGTCGCTGTGTGCGGGCATTGTTCTAAGCACATCACACGGACCTTCTCATCAGATCTTCACACCACCTCGGTGAGGTGGGAATTGATAGGGTCCCACTTTTCCAGCTGAGGAAACAGATTCGGAGAGGGTCGTCTGCCCAGGGACACATGGGTGGGGCCAAGACGCGGACCCAGGCAGCGCGTGCCCGCCCCGCACCTGCCCGCCTGCATGGTGGAATGGTGTGTCGTACGCCCTCGCTGCTGGGTTAACCCATCCTGCTGGGCTTCTGCCTTAGCAACCGAAAGGCTGCCTGGAACAATGTAGTTTTAAGTGTTTCCCCGATATTGGCACAGGTCTTAGGGCCACTAGAAGGGATGGCAGGACAGAGTACTCTTGCTTCCCTGTGCACCTGCCCCTACTCCCCAGTCTGCTGGCTTGCAGCAGGAGGCGGCCATCGCTCTGGGTCCCGTGGGTCACCCTGTTCAGAGACCAGTCGCCTTATCTGAGTCAATGTGCTTCCAAAAATAGCATCTGAACAGCAAAAGTCAATAGAGGTATTTCTCTTCCAGCCCATGCAAGCCACTCCATCTTACAAAACTGCCAGTGACCTTGTAACTTATCTGTACATTTATCATAGTCATCTTTAAATAAAATGCACGGAAATATCTCGGACATACTACTCCAGCAAGCATTCATTTTTTTTTTTTAAAAGAAAACTGAGCAGAATTGGGTTTTTGAGTAGAGTGTAGGAATTCCAGTAATTAGAGACGAAATCTGTTCACATTTAAATGCCTGTGTCATCTCGTAGGGTTTTTAAAGCCTGTCTCGGTTGCGAGGCCTTGGGGAGAGTGGTGGTGACCACAGACTGTGCAGAGATGGCTTGGTTTGGATCCTCACTCTATTCTTGCAGAAGGTGCATTGCTTGGTATCCCCGGCTCTCAGTTTCCCCATCCTGCAATTGGGGATACAATTTTTACAATTGGCTCATCTTGCTAGACTGAGTACAGGGAGTATAATTTAGTACAGACACGATTTTCCATCGCAGTCTCACAATTTTGATGGTGCAGAGTCAACGTTATGAATGGCAAGTTGCTCTGGGACAACCTGGCCCAGATCTCTGATTCTCAAACCAGAACTGAAGTGCCCTCTCCTGGTCCACGTTCCCCTGATTCTCTCCACAGGGCAAGTTACTTTTTAGGGAGCACTGAAAACCATGGGATAACCATGCCTCATTTCCCTGCGAAGTCCATTGCAGTGGAAAGTTCAATGGAGAGTTGGAAGTCCATAACCGTGACTTCAACATATCTTTAAAAATGCACATTTGTTGCCAATATATAAAATATGACTTCATATAAAAGTGCAGACTTGTAGCTTCTCGTGAAACATGGGGAGATGTGCTGCACTATGTCCAAATTCCTGCAGAGCTTGCTTTGGTGGGCTGGTGGTGACTGGCCCTGTAGGCAGGCCTTGTTCTCCACTTTGCCCCACTCCCCACCACTCCCTAATGCCTCTCGTACCAGGACCATTCCCTCACTTCCATCCACAAGCTGCCTTGCTCCGGCAGGCCCTTAATGGTGGGGTGTGGGGGATCCCCTGCTTTACGTGTAGCCTTCTCATATGTGCCCCTGGGGGATTGATCTAGGTCAGAGGGTGAACACATTTCTCCAGGTTTCTGGACTTCTCAGGAGGCCAATGTAGATGGAAGTGAGGGGGGCTCCCATCATAAATTCATGTTAGGGAATATTTCACCATGATACAAGCATATCATTGCCTCATGCCTTATTCTTCAGAAATATACGTCTAAACAAGGACAGATAACTTTATCTTGGGATTTCTGTGTGTGCGCATGTGCTTTTTATCCTGGCTGTGAGAAGCTATATGGGTATCATCCCATCTTTCATTCCTGTTAATTAAAATAAATTGAGGTTTGCTGCTTGTCGAATTTCATACTGTCAGGAGAGAAGGTCACTTCGATGAATGAATCAGCCTCACTGGGTTGCAGCCCCTCCCTGGGCAGCAGAACGTCCCTGTGCTCCCAGAGTCAGGGGCCCGGCCCCCTCCTGGCTGTGGGGGAACTGCATTCTGTAATGCAGATAAAAGCTGTGAACAACCACTTCTCTCCAGAAGAGTGACTCACAAAAGTCTGATCCAACCCCTCTTATAAAATCAGCTTTGCGAAAAGGCCATGCTGTTTCCTGGTGGCCCCCGGAGCTGTGGGCAGGAGGGAGTCCTGGGCCTTGGGGGCTGAGGCTGTGCTGTGTCCCGAGGGCAGGGATTGTCATGTGTTGGCTGCTGGGTTTTGGGGGGCCCTCTAAAAGTAACACTCTTCTTCGTGGGCCAGATTCTGAATAAATTGAAAGGTAAGGCAAAGGAGCTGGGAAGTTAGAAATCACCTTTATAAGGCTTCTGTGAGTGATCAGAAGTGGAGGTGGTAGATCTGGGTGCTCGGCGGCGTGGGTCCCTGACAACGCCGAGTGTCAGTGGGCATATGGTGCTGTGGCCCCTGATTAGCTGGAAGAGGTATAGCCCTCTCCCTCTGTCCTCACCACCCTCTGCCTTTCCTGGGTCCCCACTCAGCCTGCACAGCCACTGAGACCATGGTCTCTTGACCTTGACCCCTGGGATTGCTGTGCCCTCCGCCTCAGGGACGCGAACACCTTCCTCTGACTTTGCACCACCAACATGTCCATCGTCTGTGCCACTCCAGAACGTGGAGCCTGAAGACTTGGTTTCATCTCCTCTCCTCTCCTGGCACTGCTGAGAGCTGGGGAGGGACCCACAGCTCCTCGGAGCTTGTGTTTCTTCCCCTGTGAAGTGGGCTGTGTTCATTTTCTGTGGCTGCGTCCCAAATCGCCACACATCGAGCGACTTAAAAATGACACCCACTTACCATCTCTTTCTGTGGCCGGGAGTCTGGACACAGCTTAGCTGGGTTCTCTGCTGGGGCTCGGGGCCCTGGGCCCAGCTTCTTCGGTCACGCGCGGAATTCACCTTGCAGTGCGGACTGAGGCTCTCAGCTCCTGTAGGCTTCCCTTCTCCGTAGACTCTTCTCGCTTCTTCAAGGCCAGCAGGAGAGTGTCTCTCCGTTCAGGAGGGCCCAGTTCCTCCTTAGGTCAGACCCAGGATCATTTCCCCTCTGGCTAGCTCAGAGTCAACTGATCAGGGACCTCAATTACATCATCAAGACCTCTTCACTTTCGCTGTGTAATAACCAGATCATGGGTCGACGGTCTGGTCACATTCAGAGTTTATGTCCACACTCAAGGGGGCAGGATTTATACGATGTGGACCCCACGGGCCAGGTATCAGGGGGCCGTCTTACAATTCTGCCTCTCCAGGAAGAATTAACTGCAATCCCCTCCTGGGGCACGAGTCTTTTGCTCTCGCGGGAGTGAGAAGGTACCAGGAACTCAGTGCAGGCGTGTCTCCTCCTTCCTGCCTTCGTCCTGAGCACATGAAATGCAGGCATCCAGGAGCCATTTCTTAACGACTCTGCCTCCTTTGTTACCCAAATCATCTCAACTTTGGCCTGA
The DNA here is from genome assembly GCA_028534135.1 of Potos flavus. Classification (NCBI taxonomy): domain Eukaryota; kingdom Metazoa; phylum Chordata; class Mammalia; order Carnivora; family Procyonidae; genus Potos; species Potos flavus. Next base: position 172,777,615 of record CM052899.1, on the reverse strand, counting down.
TTGCAGGTATTTTTCTATTCAGCTAAGTCAAGTGCGAAAGATGATGGAAATAGGCGGGAGAGTCTGACAGCACCAACCGTTTCCATTTTGCTGGCTATTTTCAAGCAGTTTGATTTGCAGATTTCCGTCCCTGTGAATTTTCTGCTTTGAGACTGTTCTGGAAAACAGTAAGATAGCAGGGAAGGACAGGTCGCGGCAGTATTTCCTAGAGCTTAGTGCCTTTATCATTGCCAGCATGGGACATGTGTGTGCCTGTATGCATGCATGTGTTCCACGTGAGTGCACGTGCATGTGCTTGTGTGTTTCTTGTGTGGTGTTATGCATATGTGTATGAACTGTGTACTGCTGTGTGTGTATATGTGCTGTGTGTGTGCACTATGCATGCATGTGTGCACGTGTATGCACTGTGTTGCTGTGTGCAGGTATATTTGCTGTGTGCACGTGTGTGTATGCAAGTGTGTACCTATATACATGTGCATGTGTGTATGCACCATTGTGTTGTTGCGTACATGCACATTTGGCATGTGCATGTGCACTATGTTCATGCATGTGTGTGCATGTGCATATGTGTGTATATACTGTGTGCTGGTGTGTGTATATGTGTGCCGTGCGTGTGTGCACGTGTGTGTATGTGCTGCACATTGTTGTGTGCATGTGTGCATGCATGTATGCACGTGTATGCAGTGTTGCTATGTGCATGTATATTTGCTGTGTGCACATGTATGTGCATGTGTGTACCTATATACATGTGCATGTGTGTATGCACCATTGTGTTGTTGTGTACATGCTTATTTGCCATGTGCATGTGCACTATGTTCATGCATGTGTGTGCATGTGCATATGTGTATGCATTGTGTGCTGCTGCGTATATATGTGACATGCATGTGTGTGTACACGTGTGTGTGTGCACTATGCATCGCTGTGTGCATGCATGTGTATGCACTGTGTTGCTGTGTGCATGTATATTTGCTGTGTGCACGTGCATGTGTTTATGCACTGTTGTGCACATGTATATTTGCCATGTGCAGGTGCACTATGTCCATGCATGTGTGCATGCGCTGTTGCTGTGTACATGTATGCATATGCATGTGTGTGCATAGCATTCCCATGTACATGTGTATTTGCTGTGTGCACGGGTGTATGTGTGCATGTGCCTGTATACACGTGCATGTGTGTATGCACTGTGTTGCTGTGTACATGTGTGTTAGTGCATGTGCGTCCTGTGCACTTGCGTATGTGCACACAGGTGCATGCATGCATGTGCACATGTATATATGCATGGTGTGTTGCTGTGTGCATACATGTATGCACTGTGTTGCTATGTGCATGTATATTTGCTGTGTGCACGTGTGTATGCATGTGTGTACCTATATACATGTGCATGTGTGTATGCACCATTGTGTACATGCATATTTGCCATGTGCATGTGCACTGTGTTCATGCATGTGTGTGCATGTGCATGTGTGTATGCACTGTGTGCTGCTTTGTGTACATATGTGCCATGCATGTGTGTGCACATGTGTGTGCACTATGCATTGCTGTGTGCATGCATGTGTATGCACTGTGTTGCTGTGTGCATGTATATTTGCTGTGTGCATGTGCGTGTATGCATGTGTGTGCCTGTATACACGTGCATGTGTGTATGTACTGTTGTGCACATGTATATTTGCCATGTGCGTGTGCACTGTTCATGCATGTGTGTATGCACGTGCATGTGTGTGTGCATAGCATTCCCATGCACATGTATATTTGCTGTGTGCACGTGTGATGCATGCACATGCCTGCAGACATGTGCATGTGTGTATGCACTGTTGCTATGTGTGTTCATGCATGTGTGTTCATGCATGTGTGCACTTGCGTGTGTGCACACGAGCACATGTGTGCATGTGCATGTGTACATATGCACGGCATGTTGCTGTGTGCATGTACACATGTGCCTGTGTGCGTGCATGTCCTTGCATATTGCCTGGGTGTGCCCGTGCATGCCCGTGGGTGTGTCGTCTCTCACGTGCCGCCCTCTCTGCCCGCAGTCTGCCGTGGAGTTTAGCGGCCTCCTGAGGACACTGCACGGCCTGGAGCAGGTGCACTTGAGGAGATCGCTGGCTCTGCAGCAAGAGGAGGACTTTGCCAAGGCTCACCGGCAGCTGGCCATTTTCCAGAGGAATGAGCTGCACAGTATCTTCTTTACCCAGATAAAAAGTGCTATTTTCCAAGGGGAACTGAAGCCAGAGGCAGCAGAAGTGCTCCTGCAGGACTACGCTGACGTACAGGTGAGGCTTCAGATCAGGCTTGCAGCGGCGGGCACGTGGCTTCCCTGAGCCGTGTCGGTGATTCTTCCTCTCCCGGAGTCTGTCCTGTCTCTTCTCTTGGTTGTGTACCATGAACTCACCACCTTTACCTTCTGCCTCTGGACGTGCGGATGAGTTTCCAGCGAACGGGGCCATTAGTAGCTTGAAGCCCAGGCCCGGGACTCAGGCTAACTTGGGTTTAATTTCCAGTTCTCCGGCCGTCAGCTCTGGCTTCGGGCAAATGTCCTGACTTCCCTGAGCCCCAGGTTCCTTACCTGTAAAATGGGGTAATAGAGCGAATTCCCGGAAAGCCTGTGCTTGGCACGATGTACATAGAATACATATAACACTGGAAAACATCTAAATATACGTGTGCTTGTACGTGTGTGTGTGCGCGCGCATCGGTGTGTACCTGGGCTTTGCAGTCCGTGTCTGCAGATGCCTGGGGGACTCTGTGTGTGTTCTTCCGTGTTAGCCTGAGTGTGAATATTATTACTCCAAATGGAATAAATTCCTTAACGATAGCAAAAATAGTTGATCCGAGGCCATCACCGTTGCTGTGGGATTTCTCAGGCCCGCGTGGAGTATTTTACACACACGTGTACACACCCAGCGTGAAATCACTGGTGTGCAGTCCTGCAGCAGATCTTGGGCCCCGGCACAGGCCCGGGGGGTGAGGGCGGTGAAGAGCAGGGCCCCGCCAGAGGAGACCAAGTGACCGTCCCCGAAAGGCTCCCGAAAGTGAATCTTGCGGGACGAGGGGGCCGCTCTCGGGAGGCACAGAGCATGAAGAGAACGAGCCAGCCTCTCCATTTTGCTCTAGCTTTTTCCTACTCCAACCTCAGTGACAGTGACTAGAGCAAGAATTCTACTCTATTCCCAGGCAGGCATCCAGATCCCAAGGCCTCGCGTAGGTCTTGATGGATTTTGCCGTCATTTTTCTCCTCGCGATGGGCAGTGGCTGACTCTCAACACTGGGGCATTCGAGCTCGAATGTGTGATTGTCAGTCATCATAGAGTCAAGAAGGAGACGCCCACGGGTGATAATGATAGCAGGACGCAGGCATCTTTGACCCCAGCTGCCGGAGTATTGGAAGATGGCAGCTCTGCGTCTCCTTATGTAAGGAGCACAAGCCAGCGGTTCCCGTGGACCTAGTTTCGTAGGAATTTTGCCTCCGTATTCCTGTTATACGAATTCTGCTGCCAGCAAGTCAGGGAGATACCGGGATTCAGCCACACCTGCCCGGCCATTCTGCTTTCCGCTGTCTGGACAGTGCACGTTCCCAGGCGTCAAGAACTGGAGATATCACACCTTTGGTTAGAGAGGAGACTGTCCATGGCATCACATGTATCTTGCTGAATAGAGCATTGATCTTTTTGGTGGCCCACTGCAGGGACACTATTTCCACGGATGGGAAAAGACCGCAGAGCCCATCAGGGCGATGATGCCACTTAGGCTAACGTTTTAATTACTGCTGGTTTGATTACCGCGCCACTGGTCACAGCTGCATTTTGGAGCAGCCTACGATGATGTTAGAGCACAGGTCCCGGAATTAGATTATGGAGTTCGAATCCCCGCTTAACCATTTACCAGCAGTGCGGTGTGGACTCAGTTTCCTCATCTGTGAAATGGGAATAATAGTACTGTCTCTCTAGATTAAGTTAAATAAGGCATGAATCCCTCTGAGTCCAGTGCGGGGCCCAGAGAAGACTCCCCAGTGTAAGGTAGGTTATTACTGTCTTGTGATTGATCGGGGTTTGTTATCTTGGTTCCCGTCTCCTCCATGAGCGTGGAAGTTCTGGGGGTCAGGCCTGATGGCTGATTTATCCCAGAACATAGCACCTCTGTTGATGCTGGGTTTTGAGAGCCCCTCTGGCGAAGGCTGAGTGAATGGGCGAAATTTGCATCCCTTTTCTGAGGCCAGTAACATTGTTTTGACAACTCCTAACTCTCTGGGTCTAGAAAGCACTTTTCCAAGCTCTCATTCCTTATTAATATGTCATTTCCTTCTAAGCCTTTGTTAAGAACGGGGCATTTGAAAGTGTTAATCCCCATGCTGCTTCTATTCCTGTGTGTTTTCTTCGGGAAGGAAGGGAAATACTTGATAGGTCTAGAAAGAATCGTCTCTAAATTTTAATCAGGCATATTTTCTTGATTTTTTTTTCTAAACAGGAGAAATTAGAAGAGCTGATGGATTTTTTCCAGGCTAGTAAGAGATACCATCTAAGTAAGAGATTTGGCCACAGGCAATACCTCATTCACAACCTGAAGTCCTCAGAGACCCGCGTACAAGGCCTCCTGGGCGCTGCTGATGCTCAGCTCACTCTGTTCATCCAGAAACACGAGCGGTAAGACCCGAAAGCCATCCCAGATGACACCCAGGATGCTCCTTGCCCGCCGTCCTCCTCGGAGACCCCCGTGCCGCTCGGTCAGCAAATGCACTGACGGCTCCTTACTTACTCCTTAAGAATTCTCTAGGCGTCAGAATCCTTTGCGCAGTAGAATTTCTAAGATCTTCATGATACGTGGGACAGCCATGCGATGAATTGTCCTCGTGCCCTTCTTTCAACCTCTGTGGCCAACCCTGATGTCGCTCTATACTTCTACCCAGAGTCATCCTTTTGGTTTTTTTTTAGTAAATATTTAATTTATTTATTTGACACAGAGAGCGAGAGAGCACAAGCAGGGGGAGGAGCAGAGAGAGAAGGGGAAGCAGGCTCCCCGCTGAGCAGGGAGCCCAACTTGGGGCTCGATCCCAGGACCCCGGGATCATGACCTGAGCTGAAGGCAGATGCTTAACCAACTGAGCCACCCAGGCGCCCCCCTCCAACCGGAGTCATTTTAAAGGAAATCCCCAACATTTCCCTGAGAGATCAGTGGGGGAGGCCTACGTGAGCTGTGTGGTGGGAGAGCCTACTTTTCCTTGAGCACAAGACGCTCTGTCGGCTCTTGTATTCACCTTGGCAGTGAAGTCTAAATACACAGACGCCGGTCATGCGTTGTCCCCGATTTTTCTCTGCAGCCCCCTGGGGGCCATGCGGTCGGGGTGATGCAACCTCAGAGCAGGGCAGCCTCGGCCCCCTGCGACCTTGCCTCCCAGCTGGTCTTTGAGGTGCTTCCCTGCACACAATGACTTTTATTCTCTTTGGTTGTGAGAAGCTCTAAAATAAATAGAGACATGCCTATAAAGTTGGCTTTCCCAGGACAGTGTTGTAGTTTGGTCATTTTATTAGGACTCCGTGGCTCTCTCGCCCGGTTTAAGGAGGATTCTGTAAGGTGCACTGTACTTGAACACTCGCTAGCCGAAGATGCTAATGAATTACTTCTCTGCAGTTGCCTTGACATTCCTGATTGATTTTCACTCAAGTGAAAGAAACAGTTCCTGGCCTTGAACTCCCAACAGCTGTTAGGAGCAGTTGGCAGGGAGGTGTGTTTTACCTCTCATTTTTAAATACTGTTTTAAAAAGTTGGCACAGGGACACCTGGGGGGGCTCCGTCGGTTAAGCGTCCCACTCTTGGTTTTGGCTCAGATCATGATCTCGGGGTCGTGAGATCAAGCCCTGTGCCAGGCTCCGCACTCAGCCCAGCCTGCTTAAGATTCTCTCCCTTTCCCTCTCCCACCCCCTCTGCCCCTCTACCTGCTCACGTGCTCTGTCTCTTTCTCTCTCTCAAATAAATACATTAAATATTTTTTAAAATAAAAAAATTAAGAGCTGGCACAAACTTACATTTCTAAAGCATGTATCTGCCATTCATTCAGTTACCTAGTCATTCCTTCAAGAAGCTTCCACGGATATCTACCCTATGCCAAGCAGGAGGCCCCGCCCAGTGAGGCAGATAGATCGGGAATAGTCGTGGTGATCGTGATAGTGACAGACTGTGTGGGTCAGGATTCTCCAGAAAAACAACCAATAAGATAGATATGAGGGCTTGCACGTAATTGCACGTAATTACGGAGGCCGAGGACTCCCCCCTACCTGCCGTGTGCCAGCTGGAGACTCTGGAACGCTCTGGAAAGCCAGTGGCTTAGTTCAGTCTGAGTCCAGAGGCCTGAGAACCAGGGGCTCCCAGTGCGAGGGCAGGAGAAGGTGAGAGGGGGCATCCAGCCGGAAGCACTGAGGCAGGGAAAAGGCGGCAGTGTCCTCTTTCCTTCACCTTTTGTTCTGTTCGGTTCTTTACCGGATTGGCTGGTGCCCCCCCAACACTGGGGAGGGCGGTCCCCCGATTCGAGTGCTAATCTCTCCTGGAAACCCCTCCCAGATGCCCCCCGGCTCAGGGTTTAATGTGGGTGCCCTGTGGCTAGCCTGGTTAGCATGAAGAATTAACCCCACAGCGTGTCCCAGCATTTACCTCTGGACTTTGCTGGTGACAATCCCGTCAGCAGCAATCCCGAACCCACCGTCTCCTCTTGGAAAACTACCTGGAGCGCCGGGGTTCCCGGGGCGCCACTTTCTCCTGGAGTTCTTGGTCAGCTTCCGCCCAAACGGGTGGCTTCTGACATCGAGCTTTCTGGGCGAGGCTCCAGGGATGCCAGCCTTGCCCTTCCTGTGTTCCGGGCCTGTCTTAGCTGCCCGTTCTGCTCCTTCTCCTTCCGGGTAAAGACTGTTCTCCGATCAGCCCAAACGAGGGCGGAGAGGAACGTGCAGCCACCGCAGCCGTCGGCCCGAGGGTGGGCGTGGAGGGAGCGTCAGCCTCGTGCATCTCTCCTAGAGCGGGGTACCTGGATGAAGAGCAGACCGAGGCGCTGCTGGGGCACGCTCAGACCGAGGTCTTCTCCATCAGACAGAAGCTGGACAATGACTTAAAGCAGGAGAAGAAGAAGGTGCACCAAAAACTGATCCTGAAGAGAAGACGAGAGATGCTGCAAAAGGTACGTGAGCTGTGACATCCGTGGGGCCCAAGGCCGCATGTCTCTGACGGTCAGGGCTGACCGCGTTGGGCCACCTGGACTGGCCCATGTCCTCCCAACACAGGACGGAGACGGTCCGCAAGTGCTCTGAGAAACACCAGCACGATGGACATCTTTATTACGCTTCTCCGCATTTCCTCGTCCCCCGTGGCGCCTTCACGCCTGTGGCTCGCTCCCCGGGGACCTTCTGTCCCTGTATCTTAACCCACCTGAGGTGTGACCTCCTCCCCCAGGTGTCCCTCAGCTCGCCTTCCTGAAAGGCCTCCCTGGACCTCCTCGTTTCAGTTGTCTGTCATGGATCTCAGGGTGTTTTTTTCCCTTATAAGCTCGCAGGTCCCATGCGCCCGGGGCGTGGATTAACCGCAGACGTTCACTCTCGTGAACTCTGCCCCGGGCACGCCTCTGAGAACCACGCACGCGTTACTCACTGAATCCCCCCAGCTACTCCGTGAGGCCGATCGGCCCCATTTTACAGAGGAGGACGTGGAGGCACAGAAGATGCCAGACGTTCGCTTTGGGTCCCTCCACTCGTCCTCGTAGGAGCCAGGCTGGGAACCCAAGTTTTCCATTCTTGGACTTTACCTACTCAATAAACGCGTGTCCAATAATGTTCAACAGATGGCGCTCTCACTCTATTCGGGGTTATTTTCCTTTTTTTTAAGAGGGTGTGTGAGCAGAGGGGGAGGGGCAGAGTGAGGGGGAGAGAGAATCCCAAGCAGACTCCCCACTGAGTGCAGAGCCCCTGGGGGGGGGGGGGCTCGATCTCACCACCCTGAGATCATGACCTGAGCTGAAACCAGGAGTCAGACGCCGAACCGACTGAGCCACCCAGGCGCCCCAAGGAGAGGTTTCTAAGTGTGCGCCGGCTGGGAGAGGACTGTCACGGTTCGGTGCCCCCTCCCCCGCGGGTCTCCACGGCGTTTCCCAGGGGGCTGTGCGCGCCGAGCCTGTCCCCACGCAGTTTTCCTCCCCGAAACCCCTGCAGCACAAGGAGCAGCGCAAGGAGCAGCTGTCGCTCGGGGAGGCGCTGCGAGCTGCCGAGGACGCCGGCCAGCGCCTGCGCCGGTGGGGGAGCCTGCTGGCGGAGCAGGGCGCGGCGCTGGAGACGCTGCAGGAGCGCCTGGACCAGGCCGCCCTGGAGGAGCTGCGGGCCCTGACGCTGTCGCTGTCCGAGAAGGCCACCGAGGAGCTGCGGCGCCTGCAGACGTCGGCGATGACCCAGGAGCTGCTCAAGCGCAGTGTGCCCTGGCCCTTCCTGCAGCAGATCCTGGAAGAACACGGCCGGGAGCTGGCTGCCCGGGCCCAGCAGCTGGAGGCCGAGGAGAGGGACAGGGACCAGGAGGCCGTCCAGAGCGTGAGGCAGAGACTGAAGGACGCCGCGCTGGAGGCCTCAACGGAGGAGCAGGCGGAGCTGAGACGCTGGGAGCACGTGATCTTCCTGTGAGCTCCGGCCGCGCCCTGGGGTCGCGGGGTCGGCCGCGCTGCCCCCGTGAGGTTGACGGCGGGTCCTTGGGCACCTGAACTCGCAGCCCAGGAGAGGGGGCCACCCGGGGGCGCAGCCTGAGCGGCCGGGGCCGGTGGGACGCAGGCTTTGTAGCGAGAAGAGGGTGCGGTGCCCCGGGTTCCCGCGGGAGGAGGTGACTGGGGGCCACGGGAACCTGCCACTCCCGCATAAGCAGGAACTGCACTGGGGCCCCTCGATCAGAAGCTCGGTTGATAGAGGGGCCTTACCCCCGGGAGCGGGAATGGGGAGCAGAACTAGCAAGGGGGGCCATTCCCAGCCCTCACCCGGTTTCACCAGTTGTCAACAATGTGTGATACTGGGCCCTCGTTTGAGGCCTTACCCTCGCCGTCTCTTCACCGGCCCCTTTCCTTCCTTCACTGATTCGGTGCTTGGGCTATTTGCTTCATTCTTAATTCGAGAACCGTGTAATGACATCACCTCTGAGTCGAGGTGGGGCCACAGCTGGCCGACTCTCGTGGTGATGTGACTAGGAAACGTTGGATAAATGGCACAGCTACTGTTTTTAAAGACGGCGGAGCGCTGTGGGAGCCTTGAGGACCCGCTGAAGTCACAGGTCAGAGGGGCCAGAGCCCCACGGCCCTTCCCTTCCTGCCAGTAGTTACCAGCTCTCCGTGTGGACTGAGAGCAGGGTGGCCCAGATGGGACACTTTCCTGGTGTGACAGAGACCCTGAAGCTTCTGGCAGAGGCTGAGGCCCATCAGATTGGAAACTGAAGGAGCTCCCAACAAGGCTAGTATGGGGCTGTGGATCGGAGTGAGATGTGGCCAGTGTCGACCAGAAAACCTAGGTTTAAATCTCAGCCCCACCACGGGCTGTCTGAGCGTAGGAGAATTACTTAACCTCTTTGGCTTCATCTATCTTGCCTTAAACAATAATACGACATCATTTAGGGTGCTTTCAGCAGCGCACGATACTATCAGGTTGGTAAAAGGTGAAAAAATTATTTTATAAGAAGGAGTCAAATGGTAAATGCTTCTCATCTTGATTCAGTGGCTCAGTGATTCCATCAAGGACCCAGTTCTGATGGTCTTCCTGCTCCACTATCCTCAGTGTGCCACCTTAGTTTTTGGGCTCATCCCCTCATGGCTTCAGGAGGGCTGCTGTGGCTCCAGGTGTCACGCTCATCATCTCTTTCTAACATCTGAGCCATCACCTCTTCTGATACCACTGGTCAGGACTGCCCAGTGCACAGGCCCATGCTGAAACCATTCAGCAGCAAGGAGAATGCAGTGACCGTGACTGTCAGAGACCAGAAGGCTGTCGACTTTTTAAACGAAGTGGAGATAAGTGTAGTCACTGAGGGCTACATGGTTTCTGTTGCAACTACCCAAATCTGCCATGGTAGCAAGAAAGCAGCCACAGACAGTCTATAAACTAAGGAACTTAACTGTGTGCCAATAAAACTTTATGAACAAAAACAGACCGGGGGCTGGCTTCCTCCCTGGGGCTGTGAGGGGTGTTCCTGTCCCCAACATCGTTGGAGGGCAACCCTTCTAAACAAACACTGAGCTGACAAGGCATAAGGCAGTGGCTCTGGGTTAGGTCATCAACCGTGTCTAACAAGAGGCCACCTTCACGGCATTGAGGAGGGAGTGCCTGAGTTCATATATTTAAATCTTTTAACACGACCCTTGATCTGCAGTCGGTGGTTAGTAAGTAGCACCCGCTACCCTTGCTGCCATCATTCCCGTGCTGGGAGAGCTCAGATGATCAGGAGGAGAGAAGACATCTAAAAAGGTGATCAGGACGAGCAGGCACGGGCGGGTAACCGTTCTGGGTGCACTGAGGGTCCAGATCTTTGCCAGGCTCCGAGGGAGGACCGCTGCACGCCCCAGCCACCGACCTGGCACTGGGAGCCGGAGATGAGCGGGCACGGGCCACCGGTGCTCTGCCGAGAGGGGGCAAGACCCAGCGGGGAGCAGCTTCATAGGAGGTCCTGGTCCTTATCTGGGTGCGAAGTGGGGAGACCAGTGTGACTGCTGTGAAGTTAAAAGCCATCACCAGCAGCCCAGGGGAAATACCCCATAACCGCCGTCTGCTCAGTCTGTTTATTTAGTGCAACTAAGTCGCTGTTTCCTTACAAGGACGTGGTTGCACCCTTTTGGACAGAGCCCTTCTTCTCCCTTTCCCTACAGACCTCCCAACCAGCCTTCCCGAAGGTTGCTTTTCCTTTCAACAAACCAACCAGCCAACCCAGACATTTAAGCAAACAGACAAACCCAAACAACCCGTTCAAGCAAAGGAACAAAGCTCGAGCCCATTTAGTATCTTTTCCTGGGTAGAGACGCTTCACAACTTAAGCTGAACCTTTGGCACAGCGGAATTCTGAATCCAGAGCCCTGCTTGTTGGACCTGGTTGCAGGGACAGGAGCGTGCAGGGGAAGTTGTTGGGCGGGGATGGGGACGGGAGCGAGGACGGGGGCGAGGACGGGGGCGAGGACGGGGGTGGCAGGAGCTGAATGAGTCCTTCTCAGCATATCCGCTTGGCAGGTCTGTCTCCCCTCTCTGCTGGGCCAGCGTGCTGTGCGCTGGGCGTCAGCGGTCCCTCCCACCTGCCCCCTTGGACGGGCATGAGTACAGAGCATCTTCCCGCCATGCCCATCCTTCCTTGGCAGTAGCCGCTGGTGGGACAGGACCTGCCTGGCTCCGACCATTTCTTCTCTCCCCCTACACAGTCCTCTTCCCCGGCACCGACCTGGCCACCGGGGAGAACGGGTCCCCAGGTATTTGCAGAGACAGAGTGCCGTCTCGGGGCTCCTCCTCTTCTCTGTCCTTAGGGTTCTGTCTCTGTTTACTTCCCAGGCTTTGTTAGTGCTGGTTTTCTTGAGCGCACAAGATGCTGTCTTCTCTCCAAGCCTGTGAAAATCAGATCCTTAAACACCACTTCTTATTTCCGTGAATTATTCTCAGCAGGAATGATTCAGCCCAACCTGCATCTCACCAAAGTCTCTTCACATGCTCCAGCCGGCTTGGGGCTCTTTGAAGCGTCTGAATTAGACTTGACATTCCCATTACCGGATGGTCGTTTTCTGCAACTTCATTTGGATCCATTTTGCAGAGAGTATTACCTGAGCCGCCGCTGATTCAGTCATTCCGCGGGAAAAGAGAATTCTCACCTTGTTATCAGAAAAGTCTTTATGATTTTTCTCGGGGTTAAAGAGGGTCAAGGAACAATGCCCACCATGAGCGTTTGCTCGTCTGCTTTGCTTGTTTAAGATTCCAGAAGGTTGCGGCCTTTATTTCTGAGGAATCGTCTCACACAATCATTTTAAAACACATTTTTAGAAGCTTTGCGATTTCAGGCAGGATAAAGTTGCTCTAAACCTGGTTGAGTAAAGTAGGAATTAATAAGGATGCATGTTTTTGCCAGGAAAAGCGTGTCTTTGAGACTTCTTTCCTGAACTCCTGCCTGGATCTTAAACTCCACCAGGGCCAAGACGCTGCCTGGCTCCTGTGTTTCTAGAAGTCTTATCTGGGTGCCTCCAAAGCAGAGGATTAAGACCAAACCACACAGGGCCGATCAGCTGGAGGACAAGCAGGAATGACGACTTGGTCATTTCAGAGTTGCTTTCACTTCGGAGTCCGCATACCCGCAAACACACGGGGCAAAGGTTCTCCGAAAGGTCAAGGACAAAGGAGCAGCTATCATTGCCTGGGGCTCTTTTTAAAAAGTTGGTGCACCCTCCTGTCATGAGAAACCCAAGATGGGGTGTATGCAAGAGTATGCTCTTGCTGCTCTGGAGGCCGGAAGTCTGAAATCACGGGGTCGGCAAGGTGTCACCAGGCTCCCTCCGAAGACCCTGGGACAGACTCTGTTCCTTGCCCCTCTGTTAGCTTTTGGGGCTGCCACCGTCCTTGGCATCTGTTGGCTCGCTCCCTCACTCCAGTCCGTGCGTCTGTGGTCCCGAGCCTTCCCCTGTGCCTGGGTCTTTCTGCTTCTAAGGACACCAGTCATGTTGGGTGAAGGCCCCATTCTCCTCCACTATGACCTCATCTTCCTTTTGCATCAGCAGAGACCCTGTTTGCAAATAAGATCACAACCCCAGGTACCTAGGGGTTAGGGTTTGACATCTTTTGGGGGGACATAGGTCAGCCTTTAGCAATACTTACCGTATTCCCAGCATGGAGTGGGTGGGTGACCGCTGTCGGTCATGATCGTTGAACACCCAGGGCAAGGCTCGCCTTGCCCCTTGTCCTCCTGATCTGAGCTGGGCGTCTCACCCCCAGGCCACGTAGTGTGGTTCTCAGCGGGCTCAGCGGAGGATGCTTGGCTTTCATGTCTGTTTCCTTAAGATTTTTTTTT
>CM052899.1:172736361-172764089 GCA_028534135.1 Potos flavus | reverse complement strand
GCTGAACGGACTGAGCGACTTAGGCTCCCCCTTTTTATTTATTTTTAAAATTTTTAAATTTAAATTCAATTTACTTAACATAGCATATAATTAGTCTCAGAGGCAGAATTTAGTGATTCATCAGCTGCCTACGGCACCCAGTGCCCATTCCATCACGTGCCCTCCTCAATGCCCAGTTACCCCAGCCCGCCGCCCCCCAGCGACCCTCAGTGTGTTCCCTAGAGCTGAGAGTCTCTTACGGTTGCCTCCCTCTCTGTCTTGCTTTTCCAGGACGCTCTGCTCCTCGGCCTTCTCCCTGTCCGAAGAGGAGCTGCTCGGGCTGAGGCAGGAAGTTCACAGCTGCTTCGCCCAAATGGACAGCAGCTTGGCTCTGCCCAAGATCCGGGCCCGCGTCCTGCTGCAGCGGTTCCGGACTGCCTGGCGAGAAGCAGAGTTTCTGAGGCTGGACCAGGCCCTGGCTGCCCCCGAGCTGCAGGTAGGAGGCACGTCCCGGCCGCTCCTTGACTGTAGACGTGCGCATCGCCCTGCCCCTGATGTGGGGGGCCTGGCCCCGCCGCCCACCCTGGGCTCGCCTCTTCTCTGCTCTGTATCAGCATCCAGCTACTCCTGGAACCGCCAAGCTTGTCCTGACCTTTGGGTGCCCATCGCAGCCCCCTGCCTGGGCCCTCACACCTGCACCCTCCTCTGGGCCTGGCCCCGGGCAGATGGGCGCCCCCTGGCCCGAGAGGTTTCTTTCCCTCCTGCTCCCTCAGCCACTCCCAGTGACCGACTCAGGGTACGGAAGCCTGGTCCCTTCTGTAAGCGGCACGAGGAGGATGCTTGTCTCAACTCGAGGGGGGGGGTCGGTCGGGGAAAGGGAGCCTCTCACACCGGGCCTTGTAGCATCGTGATGGACAGTTGCCTTTTTTGAGCACCTATTATGTGCCTCTAAGGCAGACCAGTCTTGGGGTGCCGTATTGGCTCCGGAGCCCCCCCCATGGAGCAGCCAAGGCTAGACTTAACTGAGACCCCCGCCCTGTGTGGCCCTTTCCCCTTCCTGACCGGGTCCCCTCACTTCCCACAGGCTGCTCCGCGCTCCCCTCTCAGGAAACTATGTGCGCCCCCCAACCTCATCTCTGGCACTGCCTCTGGGGAACCCGACCTAAGACGAGGCTTTTGAACTTGCTGTTTCTTCTGCCAGGAACACGATACCCCCAGAACATCAGGGGCCAGCTTTGTGGTCTGTTCTCGTCTCCGCTCCACTTAACCCTGCAGAGGTCCACTCTGAGCACCCGTCCAGAAGACCCGCCTCCCCAGGCATTCATTACATCTTCACGTAGTTGACCCCTGAAATGTCCCGGTTTCTCAGTCTGCTCGCTGTCTGGGTCCCCACTGCAGACAAGCCCCCTGACCCGTTCGTCACTCCGTCCCCAGCCCCTAGAAAGTACCTGGCACATAGTAGGTGTGCAGTGCACGGGACTGAGCCAGCCAGCCACCCGATGTATGCGAGATGTCGGGCTTCCCTGGAGGTGGTATTATGTTGGGATCGAACACATATTCAAAGCGCTTCAGCTTAGGTGAGCTTGTGCACGTTCACGGCAGTGCCAGGAGCTGGGTTTCTCTGCTCATTTCGCGGAAGAGAAACCCAGCAGCACAGGAAAAATGGACCGACGGAGGCAGGCAGGGGGTGGCGGAACTGGGCTCGGGGCTGGTATTTTCTGACTCGAAACCCACTGCGTAGCCTTTGGGGCAAGAAAAAAATTCAGACATGTCCTTATTGAATAAAGAACAGCACGATGCAGAAACAACTTAGAAGCTTTTATGTTCTTTCATGTTAAAAAAAAAAAAGGTTTTTTTCTATTTCTGTTCCTAGAAGAGTGCAGGATTTATAAGATGATGGTAGTTAGAGAGTAAGGGACAAAGTAGCAAAGTTTTGGGGGGTTTTTTGGGTTTTTTTTTGTGTTTTTTTGTTTTGTTTTTTTAAGTTTCAGAACAATGAATAAAGATATTTCCATAGAAGTAAAGCAAGGTGTATTTCCCCTGCTTTGGAGCTGACTCGATCAGCTGGGCCAATCCTGGCAGGGATTAATTTCCTGATCGTGAAGTCGTTTAGGGTGCTGGGTTTGGAAATAGAGTTGGCCTGCCCCGAGTGTGAACAGTGCTCACTTGATAGCCTGCACAAGAGGGGTGTGTGGGGGGCTCAGTCAGTTAAACGTCTGCCTTTGGCTCAGGTCATGATCCCAGGGAGAGGTGGGGCTGCACAGACCTGCCGGTGGTCACTTTCCTGCCCGTGTTTTCTCCTGCCCCCTCCAGCCGCAGTCCAAGGCGAGAAAGCCGCGCTCCAAGAGTAAAAGCAAGATGGACCTTTTGAGGAAGTGCATCGAAGACAAAATTCAGCTCTTTGAGGAACAGGCCCCTGAAGACCTGGTTGAAAAGGTCAGTCCTGCTTTATTTGTTCTCGTTGCCCGCACAGGGCTGACGCCGCCCCATTCCCAGGGACCCACCCGTGCCCCTCAGGCCTCTCCAGCGTCCTGTCTGCTGCCTTCCTCCTCCACTCCCCCACCCCGTCTCTGGATCGACCTGCGGGCTCCAGGTTGCTGCCGCCTCGTGGCTGTGGGGGCCCCGCCTCTGCCTCTGCCCCTGGCTCTGCACTGAGGCGTTCACACGGGCTGTACTTGACGTTCCCGCGCACACGGCGCATGAGCACACAGCGCGCTCCACGTTCTTCCCTTTATGGATGGACCTTGCCGCCTTCCCTTACCTGGATAAATGAACCTTGTCCTTGGCAGTCCCGAGGCATTGCCTCTGTCCTCAGGTGTCCCCTCTCCCAAGAAGCCTGCCCAGACCACCCAGTTCTTCCCGTTCATTCCTCTGCTCCGTCCTCCCTTATCCTAACACGCGCCGCACCGTGCATTCACCGCACTGGGATTCTGAGCAGGCGGCAGTGTCCCAGGCACCAGGTCGAGCAACTCCGGGACGACAGCGGTGACGGACAGGCCTGGCTCCGCTCTCCTGGGGCGCACGTTATGGCTGGGGGAGATGGACAGAAAGCACTCCTAGACGGTGGTCAGTGCCTTTGGGAAATGCACGAGACGATGTGACAGTCACCGGACGGGGTTGAGATGAGTGAGACAGACTGTAGGCTTCAGGGTCGGGTCAGGTCTCTCTGAAGAGGTGACACTGTGTTACCGCTGTCTGGGTGCCTGCCGTGTCCCCCAGCGCTCAGCAGAGGGGAGGTTCCCCAGAGGAGTGTGCCCCGTGCTCGGACATATCAAGCCATTTTTCAGAGTTACCGTCTTGTTCCTACGGCCTGTCCCTGTCCTCGCCCTAGTGTTGCGTCCGTTTAATGCAGGTGTATTTCTCAGAACCCAAAGCATCAGGTGGCCAGGAGCCCTAGAACCTGTGCTGGGCGAGGTCCAGGCTGTGATGTCTCGGAATACAAGTAGGACCCCTTCCCATCTGTGTTCTATGCAAAACTGAGAAGGAAGACAGAGACAAGGCGGGTAGGGGCGAACATACCCTTTCTCAAGACTAGCACCGAAGATAGAAATTAGTGTGAGAGCCAGATGGGCTCGCTGAGCGGCCCCAGGATTAAACATTCAGCCACCTGATCACAGCTTTCCCTGGGGCTCCTGGTGGCGGCCTCCCTGGAGGAGGCAAGCGGAAGTGCATGTCCTGAGCGGAGCTGGGCCTGGCCCGCCCCCATGTTGTGGTCCAGGTTCAGCAAGGAGCAGCAGAGGAGAGAGGGGCACAGAGGGGCCCCAGCTGCGGAGGAAGTAGCCACCTGGGGACCAGGTGGGGCATTTCCTCCCACACTTGCTGGTCTGTGAGCCAAACCCCTCGACTCTAGGGGGATGTTGCTGGAGAAGGAAAGGTTGGGATCTGTCTCGGTGGACAGAAAGGGTGGCCCGAGCCACGGCCAAGGACACAGTGCAGATTCGGGGAGCCCAGAGAGTCGCAGCCCCGTGAAAAGGCTGCTTTGCTGCAGTGCAGGGTGTCCCGAGGGAGGAACAGCAGACTGGTGGAAGGATCTCACATAACAGGCTGAGAAGGCCAGCGGAATCCCGCTGCAGGGCCCATCCCTGGAGGAGAGGGACAGGGTGAATGACCGTGGGACCGTGAGTGCTGGCAGGTGACATCCTGTCCCGGCGGTTCCCTGAGCCAGACTCGGCAGCCTGCCCTGCCCTGAGCTCACCTCTGTCGTTTCCCTAAGAGGCGTGCATTTGTCCCAGGCACAAGCCGGGCCCCTCACGTGGGCGGGAGGCCAGCCCCCTGCCCGGCTCTGGAGGGGACCCACTGGCATCAACAGGGGCCACATACATGTGATTGTTGTCCTGTGCACTGATTTAAGGGCTGCACTCCCCTCTTAAGATGCAACAACGCCTTATTAAGAATAGCGCTCATTTACTTCGTTTGCTTTTGAGGGCCTGTGACTGCAGGTACTTCACTCACTACTTTCTATCCACATCTGTATTACCTGTGTGTGATAGGAGCGCCAGGCAGCGGTGGCTCCGGGGCCTGAACCGAAAGCTCTCCCTCTGCTCCCTGTCGTCAGCTGCCTCTGCTTTGAATGCCCTGGTCGGGATGCATGGGGCACATTCTCACCGCGTGTGGTCATCCCCCGTGGCCGTGCAGCGTGGGACAGACACGCGTTGGCTCCCACGTCAATGAGGATTGTGACAATGAGAGCCCACTAGTGACAGGGGTTTTGTGTCGAGCAGACAGGAAGGCACTTTTTAGCTTGCAGCGGCTGCAGTGCTGGTTTTGCCCAATGATGGAGCAGCTCGTGGGTCTGTGCCAGAACCCAGAGAAAGGCAGACAAGCGGCATTTGCCAGCGGTACCCTTTCAATGACAGGCCATCCTCACAATCGGCCGTCTCGCTGTGGCAAGTGCCAGTAGAATACGCACTCTCAACTCAATGGATTTGACGTTCCTTCCGAAATCGATGGGTTGCGTTGTCTTAGCATTCGAGCCGCAATCGTTCAGATTTTTCATTTGCAGGGTAATTGGAGAGGGAAATGACAGCCCCGGGTTTGCATGCCGGCAGCTGAGAGTGGTGTGATCATGTTCCAGGATGGCGAAGTTCCTCGGGGCTCGTGTAGCTGGAGGGAGGCACTGGGTCAGAGAGCCACTGCAAGCCTCAGTCCGGCTGGCCGTGTGGTGCCCCCGAAGGGGACTCTGGCTTCACTGCTGGGGCTGCCAAGCCACCTGCTGGGTGCCTCCTTTCTTTACGAGGATCTGCATCTGTGATGCCTGCAACCTTCCACCCCGGAAGCCTCGGGGTGGACCCTGCCATCTGAAGAGGTTGGGAGAGTTGCCCCAGGTCACGCCGTCAGTATGCACTAGAGCCGGGGGTGGAACGAGGCATGTCTGCCTCCATCACCCACGCCCTTCTGCGACAAGGAAAAGGCTTAGCCTCCCGAGGTGGCTCTCCCGTGCCCTTCCCGCGTCCCCTTGCCTTTCTTTGACTTCGTCCCTTGCCCTTCTTGTCCTCCTCCTGTCCTTCTGTCTCCTTCCACTTCCTCCTTTAGGGAGGGTTTTTTGGACGGCCTTCTCTGGATCAGTCCCCAGTCTCGGCGTCCGCTCTCGAGATGTTCAATTTCGGACGGGTGACCACTTTGAGCATCAGCCATTTGGAGGTTCGCCTCCCGCTTTCCGATGGAAAATCCGCTTGGCTGATCTGAGTTCCACCTCGCATGAGTGGCTGTGTGACTGATTCACAAAGGGTCGTGTGACTGATCAGGGAGACGGACAGATAGACAAGGGTGGGTTTCCTGCCTGACCTCTTTTTTCTGTGTAGCTGAGAGGCTAACGGAGTGAGGAGTCTGTTCTGGTCCCTGGCAGCTGCCTAAGGGGTTGGGGTGTGCCTGGGATCAGAAATGGGACACTCAGCCGGGGACAGCCAGGCCTTCTCATGGGCTCACTGTAAGCTTGTAGATGCATCATTTTAAACCTGCAGGAGTCTGGAGGGCATATACATTTTAGAATAAGTTAATCAAGTTCATAATTAAATTTCTGCTGTGACTACATGAAATTTACAGGTTAATTTGACAATTATCATTCCATCCTCCAAAAGGTGGAATGTTTCTTTTTTATTTGGAACAATTGTTTCTGTAAGTAGGGTGACCATAGATCTCCATTTGTTTGGGGTGGTTCCAACACCCCTCCCATTAGCTCCTTTTCCCTCTCAACTTGGTGATAAATTGTATGGTCCCCTTATGCATAAGGTGCTTCTTTGTGATGATTCCTAGATATATTATAGGTTTGCATGTGGTTGTTAATGGTAACCTATTTTCAATTATATTCCTGATTTAATTCAGTCCTGGTATAAAGAAATGTTACCAGCTTTTATTTGTAAGTTTTTCCAGACTGCCTTATTCTGTGTCTGGAGCCAGACATCTGGGTCCGAGTCCTAGCTATGTCACTTGCCACCTGTATAACCTTGAACTTCTTAACTGTTCTGTGTCCTGGTGTCCTCATCCTTCAAATGTGGGTAATAGAAGCACCTGCCTTTTAGTATTGTTGCGAGGATTCTTCTCCTGGTTCTGCTGATTTTCTGCACAGTCAGTCAGCCTGTCCACAAATAATTAATTGCAGTTTTGTCACCTCTCTTCTAAGCTGCTACCTCATTTCTTTTTCTCATCGCTGTTTCCATGTCTTTATCTGCTGGTTCCATCATCTCTCTCATTTCCGCTGATGGATTGTCCTCTGGATTGTGGATCCTATTTTCCAGCTTCTTTGTGTGCGTGGTAATTTTTGATCGGATGCTAGGCATTGTAGGTTTTACATGCTGGGTCCCCGGTTTT
The DNA here is from genome assembly GCA_028534135.1 of Potos flavus. NCBI lineage: Eukaryota > Metazoa > Chordata > Mammalia > Carnivora > Procyonidae > Potos > Potos flavus. The sequence continues at coordinate 172,757,303 of CM052899.1, read as the reverse complement.
GTTACGTTTTCTTTCATCGTGTGGGGGTTTTGACATGTAGTTAAGTTCTTTGGTATTAGTTTTACTCTTTCAAGACATGTTTTTAAGTTTTGTTAGGCGGGATCAAGAGCTGCCTTTAGTTGAGGGCTAATGTATCCCCATTACTGAGGCAGTTCCCTTCTGAGGACTCTCCCTGACGCCTGTGTGCTTTTTTCACTCTGTCTCATGGGAACACTAGCTCTTTCCAGCTCCGCGTGAGCTCCGGCAATCGCTGTGCCTGTGATTTTTGGTGTTCGTTTCCTGATCTGGTGTAGGTTTTTGTTTTTTTTTTTAAATGCAAGCATGCCTAGTACTTAGCCAAAGACTTGAGGACACCCCTAGGGTCTTTGGAGTCTTCTCTCTCTCTCTCTATGCAACTCTCTCCTCTTTGGGACTGTGCCCCACATATTCTAGACACAGTGGCCTCCAAAACTCTTTTTTTTTTTTTTTCTTAACCTGGTGCACCTGCTGGCCTTCCCGTGGGTCCACATCCAAGCAGCAAGCTGGGGTGGCTGTAGGGTTACCTTGTCTATTTCCTTTCTTGTCTATTTCCTTTCTCTTGTCCAGTATCTGGAAACTATTACGCTACGTACTTGACTTGGTTTTCTGGTGGTGGGAGAGTAAATCTGCTCCCAGTTCTTCCATCATGGCCAGAAGTAGATATTTTTGACCTATCCTTTTGACATTGATTTTGAATTTTAACCTAGCCTTTTTAAAAACTTTTTTGGTGACTGCTTTCTAATTTTGTTCTATTTTAGAGAATAAAGTATATATGATAATGATGCCTGGGAATTTCTTGTGGTTTACCTGTGGTTTTATACCAGTTCTGTTTTGAAAGATATTTGATTTGTCCTCAGAAAGGTTGTTTTCTGTTAGGTACGGAGAAGGGAGGCCTTGGAGGCAGGTAGGAGCTAGGGCATAGAAGGTCTGAAGCCATACTAAGGAGCTCAGCCTTTGAGGCAAAATTGGTAAGATTTAGGCACTTTGTAGACAATATTTGGGGGGTATATTCATTTTTAGTTCCGTAAAGAGATATCTATATGTCACTCTTCCTTTCCTGACCTCTGCTCTCTTCGGCTGTAGGGGATGTGGGCCTTGTCTCAGTCTGCTGAGATGGAAGCTAAGGTTGCAGTCCCCAGCCCCACTAAGAAATGGCTTGATTTCTGTAAACTGAGGGGCCCTGGGGCTAGACACTTCAACAGGGCAAAGGGTCCAATGTGGGTTTGGTGGCCAGAGTCGCCTTACAAGGGTCAGTTATGTCAGTCCCACTATCCTCTCCTGGAGGGCAGCTAAGAAGGGCTTCTCCAAACCAGGTACCTGATTGATGAAGGGACATTCAGGCTTTTTCCCTGACCTCCAGGTGACTCGCACCAGCTTAGGACAGTTGATCAGATACCCAGGACTGGAGGGCTGCCACTCAGAATAGTGCCTGGCCAAAGTCTTACCTGCTGAATGCCTTGACTAGGGCTGGGAATGTATCTCTTCCTCCTGCTCCAATCCCTAGGCCGATGCACAAAGCAGGGTAAATACACAGCACACATTATGGTAAATACACAGGTAAATACACAGCACACACATTTTTTTATTTTCCAACTAGTAGAAATAGTTCTATCTGTCTGTCTATATCTGCTCTCTCTCTCTTTCTGTCTGTCTCACCTGTCTCTGCTTTTTACCTAACACTGAAACCTGAAGACCTTCCATATCAGTATATAAGAGTTTCCTTGTGGCTTCGTACAGCAGCATGACGTTTCATAGTAAATGTGACCCTTAAATGATGTAGCCAGCCCTCGACTAATAGACATTTAGGTTCTTTTCAGTCCCTCGATATTTCAAGTCGATCTTGGATCCTCTTCATAGATCCTACTCCACTCTGTAGTGAGACAGGTGGGACAATAATAACTATTTCTATTTCACAGATGAGAATATTGAGACTCAGAAAGGTGGACAGACTTGTCCAAGGTCACATTGCTGGCAGGTGGGAGAGTGGAGCCTCTTGAAGCCCATCCCTATGTCACGTTAGCAGATCTGAGTTGATGGATCCAGGAACGAAGGGAAAGTTTCAGCTGATTCTTTGATGTGCTCTGCTGCTGTTTTTGCACACAGCATATATAAATTTCTCATGAATATTTTTTAGGAACATTTAAATACGAATGTGAAAAGGACACGATCGTATTTCCTGCTCACCCGTCATTTCTGGCGTTATTTTAATGATGTTGTCCTCTGTCCGGGTGGCGTGTCTGCCACTATATCCCTTCACCCATTCATTATTTATTCACCATTTCCAGGTTTCATGCCATGCCGTGCGTACGCAGTTCATTAGCAGGAGTGGAACTCCTGCACTGCCATCGACCGTGCATCCTATTGTGTTCCTGCAGCTGCCGCAACAATTATGCAAAGGTGGCTGGCACTTCTGTCAAGAACAGCTCTCCACACTCTGTCATTTCAGAAGAGACTAGAGTTTAAGCATGAGAATAATGTGCTCATTTTCCGATGACCTGACAGGAGAGAGTACTGATGGCACAGGTTCTTCTAAAGCTTAGAAGAGAAGGTGCATTGACAGGGAAGGCATTTTGGGAAGGGGAGAGAAAAATCTCTCCATCCACAAAGGCTGGGAAAGCCTCCAGATGGTTCCGTTTATGTCTGCTCTTGCCCCTGTTTTATCCCTTGAGGCGATATCTGTCAAAGTTCTCTCTTGAAGCATTGTTTTGAGGGAACTTTCATAGCTTCCCACCTTCCCCAGACAGAGTCTAGATTCCTGAGTGTGGCATTCAAGGCCTCACTATTAGTCTTCATCTTGGCTTTCTAATCTGTCCTACTTCTACCTTTCACACACCAGAAGGTTATCACAGTTCTCTTTTAATGGTTTGAATGTAGTAACTTTTTTTTTACACTGTCCATTTTTAAAAGTTTACTCTTCATTTTTATAAAATATATGCATGTATTCTTTTAGAGTCAAATAATTCTACAAAGTTTGTGCTAAATAAGAACAACTCCCTATAAGAAACCATGTATACATACATTTTCAAATCCTCAGAGGTAATGACTTCTAATTTTTTAGCTAGATCTTTTGGCATTTACCTCCATATTTCCAAATAACATGCTTGTCTTGCTATTTCTTGATGCCTTTACTTTGGGTATTATCTATTCACCTTTCTTTATGGAAATACAATTCAGCTGTCTTTCTTCTTTCAACCTGCAGCACACATGAGCCTTTTCTGTTTTCCTCAATATGTAAAGCATATATTTGAGATTTCTATTTAAATGTTATTCACATCTGAGCCATATAAGACTGAGATTCATTTTTCTTCTCTGTATAACTTTTTGTTTTTCCTGGAGTTAATGCTGTCTTTTGGTTTCTTTTTTGGTTACTTTTCTATGTACTTATCACTAATTCAATACACGTTTTGGTAGTTGACCAAATATCCTCTTAGGACCACCACACAAGTCATGCCTTCTATTAATTTCATCATCTTTAGGACGTCTCTCTCTGTGCGTCTGCTGTGCCCCAATCTGGGCGTTGTACCTTATACCTTATATATAGCTGCCATTTTGGATTATGCTATGAAATTCCTTCACCCTTCTCTTTCCTGATTTGTTCCTTGTTTTACTGAAACACATCTTCTATTAGTTTCTTAGGAAACTAATTAACTGGAGATTTAATATTTTGAAATTTTGTAAGACTGAAAATGTTTTCATTCTGCTCCCATCTTTGATGGGTAATTTGACCAATTTTGGAATTTTAGGAAATTTTCTTGAGTTATATTGATTATGAATGCCCTTCTTTTCTCTAATCTCTTTTTCTAGATATCTAATTATTCAGATATTGGACCTCTTGTCTATTAGTTTTGTGTCATTTTTTTTTTCTTTTTTTCATTATTTTCCTTCTCTTTGTTTTTTGTTTTGTTTTGTTTTGTTTTACTTTCTGGGGAGTATCCTAAGTTTTATCTTACAAACCTTTAATTGAATTTTTCATTTATGTTTTATTTACTAATTTATGAAGAGCTTCTTTTCCTCTCTGAATGCTCTCTTCTTAAGGAAATGATATTAATTTTTAAGGCTACTATAACTTTTTATATCTCTGAGAACTTTGTTTTTAAAATTTTTTTTAAATTCTGCGTATTTACTGTTATCTCTATATTCATTAGAGACTTTCCCCAGGTGTGATCATCCTTGGTCTGCTCGTATTTAAGAGTGAAGTACTCAAAAGTTCCTTGGAAGCTGTGAGCCTATAAACAGGGCCTGGGGACTGTGACCTTCACCCTGGTGTGACTGGGCTAGACCATTTACTTGGGGAACCCCAGCGTTAGGATCTTTCTTTAAGGCTGATTGGAGTCTCTAGGAGAAGACCATTCTCCTACCTATATGGTAAAGGCCTGGCCGCCCACATTTGAGGAACCAAATAGAAGAAGAAAACTGAGATTTTAGTAGTCTGGATGTGAAGTTCACTTGAGTCCTCTGCTTTGTATATGGAGCCTGGTTTCTCCAAGTTCAGAGTCTCTTCTGGAGATTAAATCTTCAGTTGTCACGGGGGGGAATTTGGGTGAGGTTCCACCTCTCCTCTTGTTTCGCTTCAGCTTTTACCCCCAACTTCCAGCGGTGCCTGCATTCTGTGATACTTAGTGGGATCCCGCAGTACAAGTTATGTTACTTCTTTGTCAATTTCTAGCTTAGAATTCAGTTTTGGGGGATCTCTTGAGTCCTTTGCTACTCAGTCATCCCCTTTCCAGCTTTCAAAATTTTGAGGCTACTGTCTCTTCTCTCATTTTCCCCCCACCTTTCCATTCTACCTTAAAGAAAATAGTAGATGCATGTTACAAATCTACCATCTTTTGCCAGGCAGCTCTATTGTGAATATGTTTCTACATTGTGCACGTATTTCTTTTTAGAGAGAGAGCGTGGGAGCTGGTGTGGGGGGATGCAGAAGGAGAAGCAGACTCCCCACTTAGCACAGAGTGCAACACGGGTCTCGATCCCAGGACCTTGAGATCATGACCTGAGCTGAAATCAAGAGTTGGACTCTTAACCCTACTGAGCCACCCAAGCGCCCTGTACATGTATTTTTATAATTAAAAGTGAAGAAACTTTTTTAAAGGAGGAAAGAAAATCCCCAATAATACAAACCATTATTTTCATATTTTTCCCGCAACCCAAGAGACTCTGTTAACTAATTATGATAATGATAATAAACATAATAATAATGGTATAATATGGCAGTTACCATTTATTAGGGGCTCATTAGGTATCAGAAACTATAATGGGCATTACCCCCCATCCTTTTATTATCTCTTTTTCACAGACAAAACTGAGACTCAGAGAGGTTAAGCAACCTGTCGAGGTCACACAGCTAGTTAAATGGTAAGTTTGTATGTAAGAGAGAGCAGATCAACCATAAACCAACCAAACAAAACTATACTGACCAGTGTAAGGCAGGACCCTCGATTTGTTTGAGATTTTGGCACTGTGTTTATCTAGCTGATGGGGTGGGTGGTAGTGTCTTTCCCATCATAAAAATCAATTTTCCTATCTCTAAATGTAAGCACTAATAATGTTTATTTAGCAGCGTGATATTTCACTTAGTAAATATTAACACCCCTTTACCGAGTCTACTCCCTTCCTGATGCAAGGTGGAGGAGAGAGTCTTCAGTTTTGAACCCATCCTGCAAAGCACGGGTGAAACTGATCTGGGCGTCCCCGGGCCAGGCATTAGGATACACGGGCTCCCTCTTAGGCAAAGAGCATTTCATCAGCCCGCTCCTCCCAGCCTTTGGACGTGCGATTCTTGATGTGACCACCCTCTCTCCACGTGCGACTTGGCCAGGACCTCCTGGCCGCTCTCCATGCCTGGTTCACTTTTCTCCAAGGAGGGGGTTATCTCTGCTGGGATTAAAGAGGGCACTGGGCGTGTTCGGTGCGCTCCCTCAGCTCTCCTCCAAAGCCAGGCAGCCTGCAGGAGCGGCCCCCATTCTCTGTCCACCTTGGGCCGCGCTCAGTGGCCGGAGCGGGGGGAGTGTGTATTCATCTGGACACCCTCAAGCCTGCCTGGGCCGCGTTCTCCAGGGTAGAGCTCATCACTGTTAAAGCTGCCGTTTGCCTCCGTCCGGCTCACCCGTGTTTTGGTTTGTTCCCACCTGGGCAGGGAGGCTGTGCCGTCTTGAACTCCTTCAGTGTTAGGAATTTTCTGCTGGCTGACGGGCTGATTTTAATTTGCGTTCAGAGGACATCGCCGAACCTAGAAGAAACTACTTTTTTGAAATGCACTGGGAAGCGAGTCAAAGAGACGAGTAAGGCAGTGGTTGGAACTTCCCATTTAAAAAAACAAGAGTATTTAACAGCATATTATTTTGAAAATGAATTTTTATTACTTTAGATAGCTTGAATATTTAATGAAGCCTGTTACAGAAATGCAAATCTATACCCCTTCCCGGGGCTCTTTTTAGACAAGGATAGAAGCCCTTGCTAGAGGCACGTTCTTACTGTGCCGGAATTTAAAAAAAATTAAACTTTCCAAAGAAGAAGAGGAAAGGATTTTGGAGAAACCTTTTTTTTTTATTAAGATTCCATTTACTTATTTGACACAGAGAGAGAGATCACAAGTAGGCAGAGAGGCAGGCAGAGAGAGAGGGGGAAGCAGGCTCCCTGCTGAGCAGAGAGCCCGATGCGGGGCTTGATCTCAGGACCCTGAGATCATGACCTGAGCCGAAGGCGGAGGCTTTAACCCATTGAGCCACCCAGGCGCCCCTTGGTGAAACTTTCTTATCATAATTTTACTGTCCACATGATTCTTACAGTACGTAGGAAAGGCTTTACAGTTGTCCCCATGTTTCTGGTGTGAATTTGCAGAAATGAAACTCGCGATCCCCTCGTGGCCACCTCGCTCTGCCCCGCACCCCTGCAGGGAACTCACTTTACAGGGTGTCTGGGCCACCACCCACCCAGCACTGGGGAGGATAGAGGCCCCGTAGAGGTGACGTGGAAATCTGAGCTCATGGCAGGTGCATGATAAGGGGACGGCTCATCCCTTTCTTGGCCACCTCCCTGTCCCTCATGTTTTGCCTCTTGAAGGACTTCCCCGGGGTTTGCCATCGCCCTTCCCGTTGCCTTAGGGTGTGCAAAGATGTCACAACTTACCAGATGATAGCCTTCAAATATGTGCAGGTTTTGTATGACAATCATACCTCAGTAAAGCTTTTTGTAAAATCCTATGTGTTCGGAGGTATTATTATTCCCATTTTACAGATGGGAAAATACAGGCAGCTCAATGAACTTGCCCAAGGTCACGAGCGAGTACGTGACAGAGTCCGAGCCTGCTTCCGTCCTCAGCAATGAGCTCCTTCAGGGTCCGATCCACATCTCCTGCATCTTCGCCTCTCCTCTACCCCTGCCCCATCCCCTCGGTGCATCACACATCCCTATATATTGTACGTATTTGAATTATTTCTTCGATTGATGAATAAAGCATAAATATACCGTTTGTAACCTTGGGGTGAGAAAGCAGCTGTGGGCAAGGGGCGTTTGCAGAAAGACTGCTAAGATCCGGGAAGCGCTTTAGAGACTTGTGTCCCCATATCCTCACGAGGGAGCCATCAGACACCGCTCTTGGGGACCCACTGTCACGAGGCTTCGCCTAGTCTTGGAAGAACATGGGGCGACCATCGGAGGGGCGCAGCTGCCTCAGGCTGAGGATGGCTGCCCGCACTTCCGCAAGGCCCACCCGGGAGGCTCAGGTGTGATCCGCGGTTACTATGGAAACCCATCAGTGGGCAGGGAGCTGTCACCTGGTTCTCCAAGCTAGGGAAAGGTTGGAGTCTAATAGTGTCCTTTCAAGAATAAGTCTTCTTGTTCCCGGTCAAGCAGGGAAATGAGCCTCCATCTCCCAGAGCAACTGTGCTCTTCCGCCAAAGCTCTCCACGTCGCTGCCTCTGGTCCCTGCTCTTGCTGGGTTTTTCAGTGAACCAAATACGCAGGTGCCCCGGCCATGTGTCTTTGTGGACCCTACGTGCCATGTGGCGGTCTTCCGTGTTCCCGGAAGCCTGTTGAAGGCACTGCCTCTCCAGAAAGTGCTTGTAGGCCCCCCGCCCCACCCCCGACAGAATTTTCTTCCCCAGCCAACAAGCCATCTGTGTGTTTCTTTGGAGCCCTTCCTCCCTCTTCCCCTCATCGGAGTTTTTCCCGAAGGTCAGGTTGTAGAGACGAAATCTGAGCTTTTCAAACTGAGACTTGCATTCCTCCATGGGACACACAGACGGGCACGGGAAGGTCATGCCTCAGGATGCACGGGGTCATCGTCGTCCTCCGTCAGCCTCCACTTCCTGTGAATATTCTTCCTTATGTCAACCATTTCCAAACCTCCAACAATAAACATAGGATTAAAAACAGGCTTCATGGGGCGCCTGGGTGGCTCAGTCGGTTCAGCGTCAGGTCTCGATCTCAGCGTTCTGGGGTCGAGTCCCGCGTCGGGTTCCCCGCTCAGTGGGGAGTCTGCTTCTCCCTCTGCCCTTCCTCATCCACGCTTTCTCTCTGTCTCAAATAAATAAATAAAATCTTAAAAATAAATGAAAATAGGTTACATGGCAGAAAACAAAACTCCACAAACTTTTTCAATATTTTTTATTGGGGTAATATATGTAACGTTGACCGTCTTCACTGCTTTTGCGTGTACGGTACGTTGGCGTGAAGTACTTCATGCTGTGGGGCAACCACCCCCACTCCGTCTCTGGAACTTTCATCTTCCCAAACCGAAACTCTGTCCCCGTGAAACACTCACTCCCCACATCTGCAGCCCCCGGCCCCCACCGTCCGCTTGCTGTCTCGTGCATGTGACTGCACTAGGTACCTCATGTAAGTGGAATCCCGCAATTTCTGTCCTTCTGTGACCGGCTTCCTTCACTTAGAGCATCATGTCCTCAAGGTCCCGTGTCAGAACCTCTCCTCTTGCAGGCTGCGTAATATTCCATTGTCCGGCCAAACCGTACTGTGCCTGTTCATTCCTCTGTCGATGGACGCTCCCGTCGCTTTTGCCTTTGGTTTTGTGACTGAAATTCCACACGCTTCTGAAGATTAAATGAAAGGCTTCCCCAAGATGTGTGCTTGAGCAAGCTGCTCTTTGGCTGGTGGTTTATTGAGCTCCCTGTGCGGCAGAGCGGGGGATGCACAGCTATAGGGACCTGCCTTTTGGGGCTCAGGGGGTGGCATCTGAGAAGGATTAGACCCCATTGGTGACATGGCAAGTTTTCGGGAGAAAGTATGAGAGGCGGTGATCACAGAGCAAACACACAGAGACAGAATGAACCGCTTGGTTGTGTGACCGAGTGGAGTGGTGCGATTCCCTCCTCTGGAATTTACGGAGCCCCTTGGGTGCGGGGCCCTTCCTCGGAGGGGCTCGTGGCCTGGCGGGGTCAACAGTGCGGTGAAGGCCGGCCCAGGAGAAGAGCCTGGAAGGAGGGGAGGACGAAGAGAGTGACAAACATGTGCCCAGTAAGGACACTTGAAAGAAAGTGGTTGGAACCAGGGATCCGAAGGACAAATAGGAGATCTTCAGGAGGACGGGGATGCCGGGCATTTCAACCACAGCGGGGAGCCCTGACGGTAGGCCCGCAAGCGTGGCGAGTCGGCCAGCTCAGAGTGGCCCGGAAGGGCGGACTCCCAGGGCTGCACGTGGGGGTGACAGAGGAGCTGGCCGGACAGCGCAGGATGCCTCGGCCGGGATCGGAGTCTGTGTTAGAAAGGTTGAACTTTCGTGCTCTGGGTGGGGAACCTTGAGGGATTTCCCACTGGGTAGCCAGCCACACAGTTCCGTGTACCTTCGAGAATGAGAAATGTGGAGTGAACGCCAGACTCCAGAAGCCCGGGACAGGCTTTCTAAGCAGAGATGCCCTGTGGTCACCCTGCAGTTTCTAGGGCAGCGAGTCCTGAGCGAATGACCCCCTGACTACCGGAGCACAGCCTAGCAGGGGGCTGTTGCTGGGACCGCTCCCCACCGCCTGCCCCCTGCTTTCCTGCCTGGCTTCCGGCCTGCCCTCCCCAGGTCCGCGGAGAACTGCTTCGGGAGCGCGTGCAGCAGCTAGAGGCCCAGGAGGCCCGCTTCGCCGAGTCCCTTGTCTCCCTGCAGTTCCAGAAGGTGGCCAGGGTGGCCGCGACCCTGTGGGCGTACGCCGCCCTCCTCAGCATCCAGGACCTGCTCCTGGAGGAGCTGAGCGAGTCCGAGACCCTGACCAAGTTGGCCTGCGAGCAAATCCTGGGGTCGCACAGCCGGGTGAGTGCGGGGCTCAGGAAGGAAGAGGGACGGAGCCTGCCCCACAGTGTGGGTTCCTGGGTTCATCCTGGTGGGTCCCCCCCTAGCTCCCTCTCTGTCAAGTGGGAGCTCTCCTGCCCTGTCTACACTGCAGGGCCGCAGGGAGGACTGAGTGAGGGGACTTACAGCTCAAGCCTGCTCGATTTCATTGCCCCCGAGAAACAAGCCTTTTGAATTTTAACATTTTTAAGAAAATATTTTTATTTATTTATTTGGTAGAGAGAGAGAGATCACAAGTAGGCAGAAAGGCAGGCAGAAAGAGGGAGGGGGAAGCAGTCTCCCCACCTGAGCAGAGAGCCCGATGCAGGGCTCAATCCCAGGACCCTGAGATCATGACCCGAGCCGAAGGCAGAGGCTTTAACCCACTGAGCCACCCAGGCGCCCCTTGAATTTTAACATTTTGAACATTTCCGAGACGGGGGCGCATCTTAAATCAACAACACCAGGATGGTCATTCATAGAGCTGTAAAAACACCATGGCTTTCCATTAACGGCGCCTTAGATGCAATGAAATACTGGATTGCTGTTTATTTTTATAATTACATTTGTTACCACTCTTCCTACATGCTGCATTTTTTGTCAAGGTGCGGGAGCTCTAGTCCTAAAACAAAAGCTGTGGAATCAACTGTTTTGAGGACTAATCTTAGGTCCTTGATGAGTTGATCTTAGAACTTCGTATGTTATCCTAATTCCTCTAGAGGGGAAAGGAACCCATGCTTACTGGCTGCCAGGTGTGTGCAGGCAAGCACGAATAGGCCGCAAAGCGACACACTCTCGTGTAAGCATTAATCATCCTTAATCACACGTCTCAAGATGACCCTTTAAGCACGACTGATTATAAGCTGCAATCTTATGCTGCTCTACTTTTGTGCTCTCTGTCATTCATTCTATTACTTAATTAGAGAGCTGGGTTGTGACGTGGATACTGCTAGGATGTTCAGTTCTCGGGTAGGAAAATTGAGATCCGGGCAGATGGCAGGTCAAGTTCTTTGTGAAGTCCACGAGGCTAGTAAATTCCGCCAGGAGCGGAAGGCAGTCTGTTTCTGACTTCAGCCCACAAGGTCATGCTCATGGCCTGGGCGTGGATGGGGGCGGCGGGCAAGAGCAGGTCGTGCCGGGCCCAGGAGGTCTGATTTACTCTGCGGACCCCCGCCTCTCTGCGCAGGAGCTCCAGGAGCTGGAGAGGAAGCTGGAAGAGAAGCTGGTGCAGCAGGAGGCGGCCCAGCTCCAGCGGGCCCTGGCAAGTCGGCAGCAGTGGGCCGAGGACGGGCCCGGGCTTCTGGGCGAGCCTGAGGACACGGATTCTGGAAGGCAGGTCTCTGCTGTCCTGCAGCAGGCCCTGAGCCAGGCCCGGAAGTTACTGGAGCGCCAGCAGCAGAGGTGAGCCCAGTGCCTGGCGGGGGCGCCCTGCGGTATGGGTCCCCTGCAGGCCTGGGGGTTCCCTGGCCTCCGCTCAGCTGGATGCAGCCCCGGGCTGTCACACTCCTGTCTGATGCGTCCTCCCAGCGCTCAGACACCGGCTGCTAACTTAGGAGAGCACTTCTTCCCTGGCATCTGACTCTACTTCGCTTTATTTTCTTTGTAAGATCACTGAGGTTTTCACGGAGCACAGTTTTTAAGCTTTCTTTTTTTAAAGAGTTGTGTACTCCCAAGAAGTGGCAAAGATAGTACAGGGAAGGTCCCCGTGCCCTTCATCCCGCCCTCCCCGATGGCGACACGGTATGAAATCCAAACACCAGTGCGGTGTGGCGAATACAGGCCTGAACTCAGATCTCACCGTGACCTGAATAGTTCCTACTCTGCTTTTGTAAAATTACAAAATGGACTGAGCCCCCATCTCTTGTTAGGGCTGTTTTTTGTATTCTTCTTAATTAACAATCAGCCTTTGCCCAGGGCATTAAGATCTCTTAGAAAACGTACTTTGCACAGCTTCGTAGTTTTCCACGGTGACTATAACGTTGACATGGAAAGGACAGGGTGCAAACAAGAGAGGCAGTGTGACTCCGTTTTTGAAAACACACGTGCACAAATTCGCAGCCAAGAGACCCCGTTGTAATGGGTGTGACTTCTGGGTGGTGAGTTTACGGGTTATTTTTAATGTATTTGATTATGCTTTCCTGGAAACACAACATCGAAGTGAACTAATGGTATGAGAGGCTGGATCTGTGTGATCGGAGGGCAAAGGGCCCGGAGACGCTGACCTGGTTTAGTTACACCAGGACTTCCGGGTGTATGATGCCCTCGCACGCCTCATGCTTCGTGGAGGAAATTGCTGGTGAGGAGAGCCTTTGACATGAGTTTGGAGTTGGGTCAGCCAAGAAGAACGCGAGGTGGACCTACCACGTCACCACCTCTATCCGCTGAGGGACCGGGGAGGCAGACCGTCTCCCGTGGAAGTCAGAAGGCCTGAGGGGGACCCCCACGTGGAGAGGCGCCGCCAGCCTCTGTGGCCGGAGCCAGGACCAGGCTGGGTTCGTGGTTCTGGGTCCGCTTTCACAGGGGCACATGGTGGGCGAGGACCCCAGATCTGGGTCTTGTTGAGCATGACACCAATACTGAGAGTTTTCCAAATAGGACCCCAGATGGCCCAGCCAAGCCACAGAAATGCTCCCACAAAACTTCTCCCTTCGAGGAGCCCTCTGTCCTGGCGCGCCCCACTAATACGGTATTTGCAAAGTGTTCTAGAACAAGGAGAGATACGCCTCTTCTGGGCATCTCTTTCAATAGGTTTAAAAAAATGATAATAACGTAGATGAGATTTGTGACTGTTATTTAAAGAACTCGTTGGTCTTCTCCGGGGATCACGGGACAGCCAAAGTGGACTCACGCAGATTTCGTGTGCACTCCAGCTGCAGGGAGGAGCGAGACCACAGCGTCGTGCTTGAGGATTTGCTGGAGAACGTGGAGTTCGACACCTTCGCGACCCTGTACAGCCAGGTGAGGACCCGTTAGCCGTGTCGTGGACCGTGTCCTCCCCTGCAGCGCGGGTGGGGTGACGGCGGGACCCGGGGAACTGCTGGGCGGATGGCGGACGAGCGCCTGGCACCAGGCCTGCAGGCAGAGGACAATCCCGTCAGGCCCAGTGGCAGCCACAGTGACCGCAGTCGTGACCGCCCTGGTCAGCCTCTTTCCTGAGACTCGCCCGGCACCCAGACGTGCTTCCTTTTCTCTGTCGGATGCAAGTTCAACACGCGCGGGGGAGGCTCCACCGGAAACAAAGCTGGACGCTGAAACCAGGTTTCGGTCTCTTTAGATGGTCTAAATGTTCCATTTCAAGCTACTGCTCTTTCGCTTTAAGGCAAGATACTTCCTCATTGCTGCACAAATAAAAGGGGAAGGGGGTGCCCCCTAAGAAATGAACGGCACTAACCTAGCGAGTCAGGAAGTTTCCCTGTGCTGCAGGAGAGGCCGGGACCCCATCCCCATCCCTCACTGAACTCCTCTCTTAGCCCCCTCGAGGCTCCAGTGTGACTGCAGCCCTTTGTAGACTAGGTGGAGTCCCCTTGGCTTCAAAGACCCTGACACCCTCTGAAGAGGCTCTGTTCATGAATAAATATTTGCTGTGCTTCTAGTAAGCAGCAAGGGCTGTCTTGGGCAGTGCGATTTCAGCAGTAAACACAGGAGATAAAGTCCGTGCCCTTGGGAGCTGATACTCTAGTGGGGAGAGCAGACAATCAGCAAAAAATATATATAAACTGAATAGTATTTGATATGCACTATGATCTCATTTTTATAGTTATGTCCATCCATCCACCCACCTATCCATCCATCCACCTGTCCATCCATCCATCTATCCATCCATCCCTCATCCATCCATTCCCCATCCCCCATCCATCCATCCATCATCCATCCATCTATCCCCATCCATCCATCCATCCATCATCCATCCGTCCACCTGTCCATCCATCTAGCCGTCCATCCATCCATCCATCATCCATCCCCCATCCATCATCCATCCTCCATCCATCCATCCATCATCCATCCGTCCACCTGTCCATCCATCTAGCCATCCATCCATCCATCCATCCATCCATCCATCCATCATCCATCCCCCATCCATCATCCATCCTCCATCCATCCATCCATCCATCCATCCATCCACATATAGGTCTAGAAAGATGCTTGGAATGGTGCTTGCCTAATATTACTGATAATCGCTTCTGGATAAAGGCATTTGGAATAATTATTTTAACATTCATCTTTGTGCTTTTCCGCATTGCTTAAATTCCTTAAAATAAGCCACATTTCTTTACAATTTTAGTATATGTGCTGCCGAAGCGAGCAATAAGCCACATTTCTTAAAAACAAAGCCGAGGATGAAATATGCTGAGAACACACAAACAACAGAAATCCACGCAGGAAGGAGGGAAAGGGTCCTTGTATGGAGGGGGCAGGAGCAGGCATGGGAAGAAGGCAGGGCCGTGTGCCCGTGACGGAGGCAGAGGCTGGAGGGACGCACTTTGAAGATGCAGGAAGGGCCACGCGCCCAGGCAGACAGGTGGCTGCTAGAAGCTGGAAGAGGCAGGAAGACAGATTGTCCCCAGAGCCTGAGCGGGAACAAGCCCTGTTCCCGCTGACTTTAGCCCAGGCGATGTGACTTCAGACTTTCGTCCCCCGGCCTGCAGGAGAAGAAAGCATGTAATTCTGAGCTGCTGTCTGTGTCTTGCCAGCGTGGGACGGTTCCACATGCGGCAGCTCATTCTGTCCTCACAGAAGCCTCTGATGTAGGTGGCACACTTACCACTTTACAAATAAGGAAGCCGAGCACAGAGAGAAAGAAGGGCGTTTCCCCAGGATACATAGTATCCTTTCGGTGCCCTCGGCTGGAGGCCAACCCAGGCTCCCCAGAGTGCAGAACCTATACTCTCTCTCTTTTTTAACCTCTTACTTTGAAACACTTGTAGATTCCCAGGAATTTACAAAGCTAGTACAGAGCGCTCAGGCACCCCACCCCGTGATTCACTCAGTTTCCCCCCATGGTTTCCTCCTACAAAGGTCTAGCACTGTATCAATGTGACACTGGTTACACAATGCATGTATGGTTCCATGTCAGTTTCATGGGTAGATTCACGTGACCAGCACCACGGGCAAGACACGGGACTGTTCCATCGGCACAAAGACCTGCCTCGGGCCACCCCTTTACAGGTGCACCCACTCCTCTCCCATCCCTGACCCCCGGCAACCACAACGCTCCTCCGTGCCCGCATCTCGTCCGTTCGGGAAAGAAGGACACGTGAACTCTGATAGGATGTGACCTGGGGGGACAGGCTCTTTCCACACGGCATCCGTCCAAGTGTGCCCGCAGCCTAGTGTCCTCAACCGTCTGCTGGCCGGGGGACATTCCAGGTGTTTGCTGAGCTGCGCTTTTCAATCTGAGCCATATTGGCTCACAGTGCGGAGGGCAGGAGAGGAGAAGCCCCCCCCGCCCGCCCTGATGCTGGCCCCGAGGTGCGGCTCTGGTGCATGAGTTGAGAGCAGTCGGGAGGATGGATGACGGTTCTGGATCCATCGTGGTGAGCCAGGGTTGCTGACCACATAGGTTTTTCTTGACAGCTCTGCGAACTGGGGGACGTGTTTTCCAGACCGAGCTGCTAAAATATTTACCTCCGTGGGACAAAACGTCCTAAGACTGTCGTGCATTACAGCGTGGTGTTCATCCAGGTCAGAGCAGTGAGGTCACGAGCTTCCTGTTAACCCCTCTAGGAGCTGAGGCTGGCGTCGTACCTGTCCAGGCTGGCGGTGGTGCCCGGGGGCACGCTGCGCCGGCTCCTGAGTGTGGCTCTGCCCACGGCCTCGCAGTCCGAGCTCCTGGCCGCGCTGGAGCCCGGCAGCCAGAGGCATCCGGACCACACGGTGGAGAACGGTGGCGGCGGGGAGCCCGCCGACCTGGGCAGAAGGAGGTAAGTGCGCCCTCCCAGCTGCTGTTGGAAAACGGCTGAGTGAGATTCCAAGAAGGGAACGCACGGAGGAAGGAAGCGGGCCGCCTGCAGCCCTGGGTACGCACACCTTCCCGGTCGGCATTTCATTGCTCCGGCAGCAAAGGACAGCCAGACCGGGGGCCAGGAACGCTTGATAAGTCATGGGAGGCCTGAGTCTTTTGTCCTGACTTTTAGCTTCGTCACCCATTTATTTTTCAAGTAGAATGTTCAGAAAATCTTTCGATGTACTAGATGCTGGTTAATTGAACATAATGATAAAAAATAAATTAATTTTAAAAATTAAAAAAATAAAGTTAGAAGATTTGGCTACATGAAAAAAGAGAAATCAAAATAAAAACCTTTGACTACATTAAAAAAAAAAAGGAAACATTTCCCCTGCCATGTGTGCCGTACACACACATTAAAGGAAGTATAAAAAATATACATACAAATGGGGCGCCTGGGTGGCTCAGTGGGTTAAAGCCTCTGCCTTCGGCTCAGGTCATGATCTCAGGGTCCTGGGATCGAGCCCCACATCGGGCTCTCTGCTCAGCGGGGAGCCTGCTTCCCCCTCTCTCTCTCTGCCTGCCTCTCTGCCTACTTGTGCTCTCTCTCTGTGTCAAATAAATAAATAAAATCTTTAAAAAAAAAATACATACAAGGAAAAAGAAGAAAAAGAAATGTCTTGGATCTACTACCTGGAGAAAAATGGCTATGCGCATTTTCTTAGAATTCTTCACCCAGAATGGGTTTCCTTGCTGGGCTTTCTGAGTGTGTTTGGGGGGTGTGTGTGTGAGTGCGTGTGAAACTTGTATGAGCGTCTCTGTGTGTGTCGTAATCCCAGCATAAATCCTGTTCCTTAAAACCTTACAGCACAGGGAGTTTTCTTATGTCCTTCTGACTCGTGTCACGTGTAGACGTCATTCTATGCGATAATTATCACACCATCTAGGCTGTATTCTCTGCTGTTCTATTAATTTAAAATTCATACTTTTCACAGTTACTGAAACGCCTTCCTAGGTCCTATTGTTAACAGCTGTGTAATATTCCACGGAGGTGTGTAGCATAGTGGACGCAACTATTACCCTCTGGCTGGACATTTGGTTTGGATTCATTTTTTCCCTCGATTATGGATAATGCTGCCTCGGAACTTTGCTTTAAGAGCAAGTTCCAAGCGTGAATTTGGTCATCAAAGGCTCTTAATAAGGAAAGGCAGGAAGCAGGGGTGTGGAGTGAGGGGCGTGGGAGCCTCAGCAGGGCCACCTGAGAGTAGTGTCTGTAGGGGACGAGGTAGCAAGAAAAGCCACAGCCACACCTGGAAAGAGTGTTGAATGCTGGGGGTGAAGCCAGCCTCGTGCACCAGGGCCCACGGGTCGCCCGAAGTGCCATGACTGTGCTCACAGGTGTGTATGTACGTGATTTTCCTGAGAAAGGGGGCCGTATCTTTTTATCAGGGCCCCTGATGCAAAACGGTAAGAAGCACTGCTAAGGCGGAAGAGTAGGGCTGGGTGAGAGGCTCGGTGGGACTGTGGGACTAGCTGTGGGGCAGGGGTGGGGGTCCACAGGGTGTGGTCAGAGGGCTGAGCATGGATGTGGCCAGGCTCCGGTAAGTGCGGTCAGGGGATGACTATAAGCAGGGTCAGGGCTGGGTAGGTGCTATTAGGGGGCTGGGTGTCTGCGTGTGGGCGTGGTTAGAGGGCTGGGTGTGGGCGTGGCCAGGGCTGGGCGGGTACCAGGGGGCGGGGTATGGGCGTGGGCAGGTGTGGTCAGAGGGCTGAGTGTTAGGGTTCCCAGGCCAGCCCACCTTCCAAGCTTCCGCTGTGCTGTTTCAACTTTCTTAACATATACATCAAACCCTCCTGAGCTCCTACTGTGTCCACGGTTGTAGGCACTAGTGTGTGCGTGCGGGAGAGTAAGGGGCGTGGTGGACCCTCCATCAGTTAACGTATAGACCGCATTCCTCCACACGTGTCCTCCCTCTGTGGGGATGCAGCGCTCACCTCAAGTGTCCCCACCTCTAGGCAGCCTTCTGCTGTCTGACTGATGTCACCCATTACCTGGCTCTGACCCTCGGACTGGGAACCCCTTGGGGGCAGAGATTGTGTCTTGACCAAAGGAGATGCTCAATCAGTGTGCCTCGAGGGAGAGACCGTGGAAACGAGTTCTTCCTGTCAGCCCAAGGTCACGTCCAGGGATGGAATGCCATCGTGCTTTTCAGGAAAAGTCTATTCTAGGAAATATTAAGACCCTCCCTTCTTGCCTCCAGGAAGCACCAGGGCTGGTGGCAAGCTCTGGAAAGCCGATTGCGAGGAGAACTGATAAGCAGAGGACTAGAGAAGATGCTCTGGGCCCGAGAGAGGAAGGAGAGGTAACGCTGGGCACCTGCCCGGTGGGGGGTGGGGGGAGCAGGGGGCAGGAGGTCAGCCCGGCTGCCTGCGAGCGGGCTGGGAGATGAGGGGCTGGCCCAGGAACCTGGGAGAGGGTGACTGCAGTCATACCCACATTCCTTCCCGAAAGACCACCATCTTTACTCACGGTGAACTTAGTTTAGGAGCTGAAGATGAGCCTCTCGCTGTCAGTGGGAGAATGTTCTCTTACCATTTGTTAGCACTTTACGGTATTTATTTTAACACGTGGCTGTTTTCAAATGGGATGTCGTTAGAGGGAGAGTAAATCTGTATTGCTGTTTGGAGTTTATGGTTTACAAAGCCCTTTGCCACCTACGACACTGAGCCTCTCAGCCATCCAGAAAGTGGGGATGGTAACCCTGGAGCTCAGGGAGGTCGGAGGAAAGTTAGGGGTGGACGGTTTTCAATTGCTGCAGTTACCCAGCACGCCCAGTATTTCCCCCTAGAAAAGCTTTGGAGGAAGAGTGACGTCAGGTCGGTTCATAACAGGGTAGAAAGTGATCATACCCAGCGAGTGCTCTGGAAACCGTCAGCGTCCAAGGGAAGCGTGTATCCTGAGTCCTGCCCCTTCTATAATTTCTCAGCGACGGCAAAGGCACTGAGGCCAAGCTTCACGAATGTATTAACAATCCCGGAACCATTGATAATCGTCTGGATGTCAGAATTTAGTCCCAAAGAGATTAGATCAGGATTGTGAGCCCAAACCAAGGCAATCAAATTAGACCTGTATACTTGATCTTAGCCAAAAGGCCGAGAAGCGATAAATTAGACCTGTATAAATGTGAGGTCCTCCAGGAAGGAGCAGAAGTGAGCTCCTCCAGACTGGGATCGGGGAGCCAAGGCACTCGTCGGCTGCACGCCTGGGAGGGGAGTGGGTGCAGACCGGAAGGAGTATCGGTCCCACCCCACTGGTTCCGTCTGCTGGCCTTTGCCCTGCCTGGAGGCACGCAGAGCTATGGCAGGAAGACAGAGACTGAATCACACTGAGCTGGGTTGGAATCCTCGCTCAGATCCATCCCGGCTGCAAGGGCAGGAGGCCTTGCAGCCTTATCGGCCACATCTGCCCCGGAAGGGCCAGGAGGCCTGTCAATGACACCCGGCAGGCGACCCCCAGTGACATGGCCTCGTCATATACTGCTTGGACACCGACAGAACCCTGTGGCTTTTAGCTGGTGTGGGGCTCTTAGAAGTAGTCCTGGCCGTTACCAAGAGCATCCAGGGATTTAGGAGCTGGGCCACTCATGGACAGGATTCCAGCAATCCTTTTATGGGACATCCCCAAAGAGTGTCACTCATCTGTTTCAAACGCAGGTGGCCTGACTTCTAACTCTTGCTTTGTAATCAGATCTCATCAGCCTGCTTTGGGGTAAGAGGCTCCCAGGCAATGACGTCCTGGGAAACGTTGAGCCGTTGGCTGGTGGGGAGGGAGACAGAGACAAATGCTCTGATCTGTAGCATTTCCCAGTGTCCTTGGCGTACCTACGCCAACGGGGCTGATTTCGAGCTAACAACGTGATGACAAGAGGCTTGCAAGACTTCTGCAAAGTTAACAGTCATGAGTCAGGAAGAGTTGTCTGTAGATGCCACCTGCCATAGGCGCCAGCTCATTTCGGGGGCCATCTGATGACCAGTGTCTTTCATTAAAATGACACCTGGTTGGGGACCTAAGGACCCAAAGTGGGTTCTCCCAGAGAACTCCATCAGGACACTCAGGAGGAGGGTAAGTTGCCAAAAATGTCCAATCTGATCTTCTGTTCTTTCCTTAGTATATTAAAGAAGAAGTGTCCCCCCCTCAGAGAGAGGGTGGTATTGCCTGGAAAAGGGAGCTGGCCACACCTGTCCCTGGAGGCCATCGGAGACCTGGCTGCCGTGCCCATTATAGGGGCAGAGACCATTGATTTATTAAACACAGGCGAGAAGCTCTTTATATTCAGAAATCCAAAGGAGCCAGAGATCTCGTTGTACGTTCCTCCCAGGAGAAAGAAGAACTTTCTGAATGCCAAAAAGGCCACTTGGGCCTCGGGCATGGACTAGTCCCAAGGAAAGCTCCAGGGAGTCTGAAGACAGAGTTTTCTTTTTCCCCTGCCCATGTTGTGTGTGTGTGTGTGTGTGTGTGTGTGTGTGTGTGTGTATTGTGTACAACTCATGGACATAAGTTAAATATGCAGAAGACGCAGACACCCCCAACACCCATGACGTTCAAGGACTCACTTTCATCTGGTCTCATGAATTTCCGGAGGGTCTGCTCTCCTCAGCATCACGAGGGACACGCTGAGACCCAGGAGCAGCCTCGAACCCATGTTGCCT
>CM052899.1:172712681-172735861 GCA_028534135.1 Potos flavus | reverse complement strand
GTTGGGACCATCCCTGCCCCCTGCTCATGGCACCGAGGGCAGCAGGACCAGGCCTATCCCGTTCATCCAGTTCCCGAGCCTGAAATGGATCATAACTTCATGCTTCTTGGCCTCCATCCCCCCAGTGGCTCCAGGCCACAATAGAGGGTCCCTATCTCACTGCCGGGGTCCTCTGGGGAGGCCACCTGGGCAGATGAGGTCCCAACACATTTTGATCGTTTATCCCTCTGTGGCCTTAGTCCCGGCATCCCACCCTATCTCAAGGTGGGTCAGGAGGACAGACTGCTGTCATGTGAGTGCGTACGATCTTGCACCTGTAACATCCGGGTTCACCGACGGGCAATATCTATGCAGCTAGTGGAAACCCCTTGATCAACATCAAATGTGTGGGGCAAGGGGCCGTTTTGCATTTTGATTTAGTGCGTGGGTGCTGGAGCCTGATTCCCTCCGTGGAACCCCAGTCCTGCCCCCTCTTAGCGACATGCCCTCAACCTGCCCTCTGGGTGGGGGGAGGGGTAAAAGTACCTGGCTCATAGGATGGCTGGACAGACTGCACGGCGTAGACTGGGTGGCCAGTAACAGTGTGCCCTCGTGGCCACCCACTCCGTGCAAGCCACTGCCCCAGCTGGATGCCCTGCAGAGGCACCCCAAAGACACCACTTGCGGAAGCACCCTCTCCCTTCAGGTCCTGAAGCTCATTCTACCCGAGTGCGAGCCCCCTGAGAACAGGGGGGCTTGTTCCCGGCTGTGTCCCCCTGTATCGGACCCTGAGTAAACATCTGCTGGACAGCTGGATGAAAGCACTCGCAGCAGGAAGAGCCCAGAATCTAGGGGATGGGAGATTAGATCCCAAGTCCTTCATATTCCAGTTCAGAGCCACAGATAGTGGGAATCCTAATAATACGCACCTCGGGAAATGAGGAAAGTAAGGATCAAAGCAGTGACTCCTAACCAGGGCGACGTGCCTGCTGGGGAACATCGGGCAATGCTGGGGTCAGTTTTGGTCGTCACAACGACAGAGGGGCTACCGGTATCTGTGGGTAGAGGTCACAGACGCTGGTAACCATCGTACGATGCACAGGACAGTCCCCGCATCAAAACACTGATGTCAGTTGTCATCAAATGACAATGGGACCGAGGCTGAGAAATCCGGATTAAAGAAACGGGATCTCAAACCATAAAATCATATACCGATGTTGCTTATTATTATTAATAGTATTATTAAGTATAACAAAGGCAGCATTCAGTTTTTAAAATATAACATTTTCAGGGCCTCCAAACGTGGCTTTAATGTGACTTTAAGTCTGTCAGTTTCTTTACGAGGGACACAGATAGAAAATCCAGCTCCTGAAACTCCTCTCTCACCAGGGGGCTCCTGATTCTGGAAAACTCTGCCACAGGCTATTGAAAAGGCCTTTTGGAAAAACTGCGCTCATCTCTTTGGCCAAAAATAGGAGGACGTGACCCACAGTGTGTTTCTCAAGCTAATGGGAGCCTCAGCTGCGAAGCCTTCAAGTCCCTGGGCTGGTCCCTGGAAGCAGGCATTCCACCTGGCCTGGTGGCCTTCTGCCCATTGAGATCAGAAACCAGCAATAAGCTGTGTTTCTAGAAAATTCCGCAGTGCTCATTTAATTTTGCTCTCTGTTTAGAACCTGAGGTCCAGAGAGGTCAGACCCAGGGCACGTCCTCCGCATCCCGACGGTGGCCTATGTAGATCCGTGCCCCAGTGTGTCCCCCGCCCCCTGCGAGCCTCCTGACGGCACAGGTCCTGCTAGATCCACTTCCATGTCTCAGGGTCCAGTCCAAGATGACGCCTTCCGGGTAAAGGGCTGAATGAGAATCTCCTACGGGAGCTGGGGTGGCTGACGCCCGCATCCCCCGGGCACTGCACGCCGAGGACAGCTCCTCACTGCATGGGGGGAAGGGAACCTTTCCTCCGCTGCAGAGCTCATTCTCGCTGAGGGTCCGTGCAGGGGCCCGGTAACCGTGCAGGGCTGAGGCCCTCGGGAGCACGCGTAAGCCCACGAGGGCTCAGAGCTGCAGGTCCCCACCCCAGAGCACGGGAGACGGAGGGCTGGCAGGTTTGCAGTTTTAGAGGGATTCCTGTGACCCGCTCAGAACCTGCCGGAGGAGGCGCAGTTTGGGGACGCTCGGTCTCTCTCAGCAGAAGATCTCAAACTACGGAGTGTCCAGATGACCCCAAGAGCGGGTTAAGATGCAGATCACCATCTGGGGGGCTTAAAACAACAGAAATGTATTGTCTCTTGGTTCTGGAGTCCAGAAGTCTGAACTCAAGGTGGCGGCCGGCTTGGTTCCTCCTGGAGGTTGGGGGAGAATCTGGTCTGGGCCTCTCTCCCAGCTCCTGGTGGCTGCTGGCCATCCCTGGTGTTCCTGCCTCCATTTCATTGCGGCTTTGGAGTCATATTGGAGGAGGGATGACGGCAGCCCTCCTCCCAAAGGACCTCATCTTAACTACTCACGTCTGCAACGACCCTATGTCCAAATGAGGTCATGTTCTAAGGCACTGGAGGCTAGAGCTTCGACATCTCTTTTTAGGGGGGCACAACTCAACCCATAATAGGTGCAGCAACTCTAAATGCTAATACCCCCTCCCTCCACCCACAGTCCCCTGGGGTTTGTGATGTGCGCTCCTGTGACCAGGGCCCGTCCTTCTGATTCACCTTGGTGGCCCTCTGCACAGCGGGAGCCTGCCACAGCGCCCACGGAGCTGGCCCGGTCTGCCGCGAGCTGATGGCCTGGTCTGCAGAGAAGGAAAGCCAACAGCCGCTGGAGGCCACCTGGGGCCGTGTGGCCCCAGCGAGCGTGAAGGGGAGCCCGGCTCGGCATCTGAGCATCCGCTCCCCAGTCAGGCCACAGGCCACCGGCCACCGGCGGATGTGGTAGGAAGGTTTAACGTTCCCATGGCTCAAGTACCGACATGGCAGGTGCTGACATCACAGGGTTGCAGAAAGGGCTTGGGGACAAAGAGATCCCATTTTTTTCCTTGGTTTAAAAGGAAAACTCTTGGCTTCGGGGAAACCGCCTCACGAATGGAGTCCTCACAGACAGGTACAGATGAGAAACTGCAGCAGCAAGGGCTGCAGTGGGTGGGACGTGGCTCCTTGCCCATATTCACTGTGGAGCGAGAATGGGCTTCCACGTGGAGGGGTCGACGTGGTGCTCAGACAGCATCCCGCTGGGACGCAGCCAGGCCCGCCATGGGGATCCTTGCATATGGCAGGGGCGAGCTAGCCTACCAGCACTCGGGGCCCCTGGGCGTGTGGGGGGTCAGCTCAGGGAGGGATGCAAGATCCGAACCACAGCTCCGACCCCATGCCCACAGCGCCCTCCAGAGCCAGCCCTCTCTCCTGTCTCCTGCTTCTTCTACCCATGCCGGTCCTGGATGCCCTCCCCTCCCCTGGTCTGGAAAAAGACTCCGCCCTCTTTCTTTCTTTTGCCAACTCCTGTTATCCGTGCCAGCCTCACTTCTGATCCACGACCACAACTCTCTAAGGGGGCCTCCGCACGGCGGGGCGATCCTATTGCATTTCCCTGATCAATTCACTTTTCCACGTGAGAAAGAACATCTTATTGGTGGAAGCCACTCTATGGTGGTGTTCCTGCTAGACGCGGCCAGAGGCGACCCCTCAGCGACACAAGGAGGAAGATCTGGTTTTCATTTAGAAGGAAGAAGTAGGATTCTTTGGATTCCAAATGAAGCGTCTCCGGGCACACGGCCCAGGGCGACACAGCACGGCTGCCTGCTTGGCTCCGTCACTGACGGTGAGCTCTGAAATCACCCCCATGTCGGCTGCCACCTTCCCCAGGTCTGAGGGACTGCAGTCAGAGGCCCTTCCTGCAGGACGGAACGGGGGCACCAGACAGACCTGGTCCTGCAGGGTGAGGCTGCTGCTCCGGCATGGTGTGTGTATGGGTGGGGGGCTGACCCGGGCACCCCCCGTCAGAGAGACGTCGCCGCCCAGGACAAATGACAGGCCTGTCCCGGCGCCTCACGGGGAGTGGGGCCCTGCCTTGCCCGGCAGCCCACTGGCTAGAACTCAAACAACCCTGAACGGGTCCCTCACCTTCCACCACTGCCCACCCCCATGCGTGCTCCCCAAAGTCACACTTCTTCACTGGCCGCTGTGCCTACGTTTTGCTCCTCTGTGTACCGTCCTCGCTCCTGGCCCATCGCGCCCTTCCCCTCCTCGCCCTGCAGAACCCAGCCGGGCACGGCGCCTCGGGAAGCTTCCCTGACACCCAGGCTCAGCCCGGTGCTCTGAGAGCCCCTGGCTGGGCCGCCGTGTTTCCCGTGGCAGACATTCCCTCCGCTGCTGTCACCTGCTGTGCTCGAGAACAGCGATGCCGGAGTCCCCACACGGCCGGCCTGCACCGTCTCACCCCATTAAATAATAACAAGAATAGCAGTCTTTTCATGAGGACTCCGACCTCGTGGGGCGTGGTATCCCAGCCTCATTTAATCTTGCAACAACCACACTGCAAGGGAGGGATTGCTTTTGTCAATGCTGAGAATGAGGCTCAGCGAAGCGAGCCGTCCCATCCCACACGGTCACTCCATCAGGGCCGGTCAGTCTGGCAGGGGCGGACCCTGGGCGGTTTCTGTCGGGACCTTGGGCGTCGAGCCCTCCGCGAGCCTGCCCCGCTGCACCAGCATCCCTGTGCGCCGGCCCGGTCCCGCCATGGCTACCCCACTTCACATGAAGATCCTGAGGCCCAGGGAGCTGAAGTTAGTGCCTGGCTCGCATGGCAGAGGCAGGATCACAACACGGGGCCACCTGCCGCTTCCCTTCCCGCACCATGGCATGGGACCACCATTCTCCAGGGGAGACCTGCTGCCATCTTGGGGGGGGGCTCTGTCCAGCAGATGCTGGCAGAGGACTTACTTCTCTCTGTTGAATATGATGAACTCCTTCCGTACGGTCTCCAAGCACTGCTGGAGGTGTCCATTCTGCCAAAGAGCAGAGAGGCGAGCGTAAATGATGGAGCGCCGTCCAGGGGGCCACGACAGAGGCGTGACGATGAACAGAGCTGGATCTGAATGGCACTGCAGCTGCTTGGGGCGGGGGGGTGAGCTCCGTGGCCGGAGCGGCCCTGACAGCATGGGCGACTGTAAGCGGAGCCTGGCAGATGAAGACGTGTGCCACAATGTTAAGCCATTAAATCCAACTTAAAAGTCACATTGGAATGGAATATGGGTTGAAAATCATGAAGTCGGTTTCCCTATCGCTGGAATGTTCATTCGGCCCAATTAAGAAGTGAAATGGGTCGGGGGGGGGGGCGGAGAACGTCAAGACTGCCCCACAGAGGTGCTCCTCCTCTTCGAGAACAGATGCCGAGGACAAGAGCTCTGTGACACAGGTCTCAGAGGGATGGCCTGCCATTGGATGAATGCCGGATGGACGCTCTACGCCTGTGCGGAGCTGCACGCCCCTCGTGCGCCCTCGAGACACCAACACACGCGCAGGTGTCTCACAGGCCCGCTCTGCTTTAAGGGCCTACACAGATGCTTTGATTTCTTTTAAAATTAGGAGGAAAAAAAAAGAACTTTTAGCATCGAAAGCTATCTTCATCGTCATACCCATATGGTTGTAAAATAGAATTTTAAATCTTTTTAAGGGGTTAAGGGGGAATAGGCAGTTGTGGGTTAATCATGCCCCTTAAAAAGATGTGTCAAGGGGCGCCTGGTTGGCTCCATCCATTAAGTGTCCGGCTCTTGGTCTGGGCTCGGGTCATCATCTCATAGGTTGTGGGATCGAGGCCTGAGTCCGGCTCCCCGGTGAGCAAGGAGCCTGCTTCAGATTCTTTCTCCCCATCTCTTCCCCACTGCTCCTCCCCACTAGCGCTCACTCTCTCTCGCTCTAAAATAAATAAATAAAATCATGAAAAAAAAAAAAGACGTGTTGAAGTCCCAAGCCCTCCTAATGGTGAATGGGACCTTATCTGGAAACAGGGTCTTTGCAGTCCTGCTAGAGTAGGATGGGCGCTCATCCGGTATCTGGTGTCCTTAGGAGAAGGCGCGTGAAGGCCCGAGGACACGGGCAGGAGAGCATCACGGGCGAGGGAGCAGCTGCAAGCCCAGGAAGGGTCAAGGACCGCTGGCGCCGCTGGAAGGGGGAGCGGCAGGGAAGGACCCTCCCTGCAGCCTTCGGAGAGAGTGGAGCTCTGTCCATACGTGGATCTTGAGCTCCGGCCTCCAGAATTGTGAGAGAACGCGTTCTGGGGGCTTGAAGTCACCACGTTGTGCAGGTTGGGCCCACAAAAGTCAGCCCCTCTCCCCCCCGCCCAGCTCCCCCTCTCCCCCCCGCAGGTGCCTCCGTAGCTCAGTCTTTCCAGAGCGCGCCCAGGACTGCCGCGCATGGCGTGGTGTCCCCCCTGCATGGCTTGCTTTCTGCCACTCCTGCTCAGAGACGCTCGAGGCTCCCGCACTAGGACTCGCGGCCACGTGAGCGGCGCGGACGGACCGAGGGACCTGCGCACCTGCAGCGGGTCTTGCGGTCTCGCGCTAGAAAACCACGCCTTCGATCGAGCCATTTCACTGGCCGCAAATGAAGGCGTGTGGAGAGGCCAAGGGACGTGCCTGCATCTGCCTAAAAAGCAGCCTTGCTCGTTCCCGGTCCCGGGTGTCTAGGACTCCTCCCCTCCCGGGGTCCGCTCCTGAGACCCCGCTCACCAGAGGACAGTTGTCCTTCGTGCCGTCTTTGGACCTGTTCTTCGCCAACCTCTTCTTCTTTTTGTGAAGCGGCTTGGATTCCAGGATCATTTCTTCAAGTTCAAATGTGGGATCACAATTCAGTCTCCCTTTCTGAAAGCAAGACGAGAGGCAGACGCGGTGGGTCTTGGTTCCACCCATCGTTGACATGCATTCATTCATTCATTCAACACATGCTGATTAACTATAAGGTGGGATATACACAGTTACGCGTTTTTTGTTTTTTGTTTTCCTGTGAGAAGCAACACATTCACATTCTGGCTGCAGACCTCGTTCATTCATCCCTGTATGCCCCCCACCCCCCCACCCCTGTTAACATCCACCGGGCTCCCCGGTCTCCTTCCTGTGAAGGTTCATTTTGCCGGGCTGAGTTGTTTCCCAATCCCACTTATTCACTTATTTTATCACACACACATTCTCAGGTTATGACTATTTTTTCTATAACTATCATTTTTGATAATTTAAAATGCCATTTCTGACCATAATCCGCCCAGTTCCCCATGCCGGCGGACCCTTACCTCTGAGCGGGAGCCAGGCTGGGCTCCACCCACTTCGGTCAGGAGGAATTTTGTTCCCGACTTCTGGGCTGTGGACCCAAGTTGCCAGGTGGCTGTGGTCCATCCCAATACCCAGCTAGGGACGCCAGCCCCCTCCGGCAATACCGCCTAGTGGTTATGCCATCCACAGTCTGGAGGTCCATGGGGACCTCTTCCAAAGAGCTGGTCCAAGTCCTTCCTGGCCTGATTTATCCGCCATTCATTCATTCATTCACTCACTCACTTATTCATTCCAATGTAGGCTCTGGATACGGAGTCCCTGAGGTCAATTTCTCACTGAGGAATCCGGGGCAAGTTACTTAGCCTGAGAATACTACCAACGAGAACCACTTTGCTGTCATAAAGCTTCTATGAGATAATGCACGTGGAATTTTAGAACCATGCCTGGCATGCCGCACACTCAGTCCCGTTAGACCATGATCATTCATCTGTTTTTATCTGTGTGACAATCACACACTGAGAACGTCTAGTGCCTTCTAGTGCCACCCGTAGCTCTGGGGTCTCTCTCAGGCAGAGGCCAGCCCAGGCTGCATGGGCTCTGGCCCCCAAAGCTCTCGGGGGGATGGCAGATGCCCTTAGCTGCTCATGTCTCAGAGAGGCTGCAATTCACTCCAGGTAAGGAGGTGGGGGGCTGGCCTGGGGCGTGTCCCAGCGGAAGCAATGCTTAAGTTTGCCTCCCTTCCGGAAGGCAGTTATGGAGACCCTCAAATGGGCCAGTCGCTGGGTTTGAAGCTGTCTTGAAAGAGGGACAGGAGATGCCAGGGGACAAGGAGAGGAAGGGCATCCCCAGAGGAGGAAGCAGCATGTGTGCAGGTACACAGCTGAGAAACAATGTGGCCGGAGGGCACAATCACAGGCATCCAGGGGTGGCTGAAGCAGGGGTCCCCTGCTCGTGTTTGTGTGGAAGTGTGCAGGAGCGCGAGTGTGTGCGTGGGTGTGCACGAGTGTGTTTGGGTGGGCTTGGGGAAGAGGAGCAGGTGCAGGCTACAAAAGGCTGATGGACACAACCCCCACTGGCCCCAAGGGTCACCCAGGCGTCTGGCACACAGCCTTGGGGAAGGCTCGGCCCCGGCCACGGAGAGACTGCTTTAGGCAATCCGGGCTCCTACAAAGGACCACGTGGAGATCCCTGGGTTTCGTCTCGGTGGCCTGAGAGGAGCAGAAGAGGACCACCAAGGAGGCTAGCGTACTTCCCTGGCATATCCAGGGTGTGCATTCTGGGGGAAGCCAACCAAGGGCGCCCAGAACTCCAGTGGGTTTACCCGTTAAACAGCAGGTGGTATTTACTGAGGGCTCACTGAGTACCAGGTCCCGCTCCAAGTCTTTGGAGGCCTCTTGGCATTTAGTCTCCCCAAGCTCGGTGGGACTCGGTGGGACTCGGTGGGTCTCCCCGGTCTCCCCAGTACAGGTGAGGAACCCCTTCTGGAGCACAGCTGAGGTCGCAGAGGTGGGAGTGAACCCAAGTCTGTATGCCCTGTGCCCCCCGGGGCGGGACAGCCTGCAGTGTCCCTCCAGGACCCGGCCCTGGGTCACTGTAAGTGTCTTTGTATGCTGATTGGCTTGTTGCTTGTACAGAATTCCTAGCTCACCTGTTGTCAACAGGGGCGGCTGTCCCCAGGGGTGCCTGGCAATGTCTGGAGATGGTCTGGGTTGTCACAGCCGGGGAGGGCTACTAGTACTCTGTGGGTAGAGTTTAGGGATGCGGCAGAACCGTCTCCAATGGACAGGCCAGGCCCCCGCCGAAGAATTATCTGGCCCTAAGGTCAACTGACCGTAGTACCGTTGAGGACGCCTGCTCTCGTCCACAGGCTCTCTGACAACGGGCGCCAAGACTCTTTCCTTTAAAGGGGTTTCCCCTCGAGTCACATGCAGCACCTGCCCGTGTAGGCACTCAGTGAGTCCAGGCCGGCTGTATGCACGGGCGGGTGGAGGAATGGGTGGGTGGACGCACACAGTGGGTGTGATTTTCCCCCCAGGTGCCTGGACCTGCGCACACAGTGGGTGTGATTCAGTACAAGAAAGGGGGCTCTGTGCCCACAAAGACCTACAAGGAGAGAGCCTCCCAGGTGGAATCTTGGCAATGACGTCCAAGTCCACACTCAGTGTCAGTGTAATGTGAGCCCTATGGAGCTCCTGTGGCCAAGGCCAGCAGAGGCCTCCCTGGCCAGTGTCAGGATCTTCCTCCAGAGCAGGGCAAGGGACCCTGCGGAGGGATGGCATGCCACTGGACGAGACCCCCACTCACATTAGGCACAAAGCCGGGCGTCAGTGCCTTCTCAAACACCGCATCCCAGTTCATGTCGGACAAGTAGGGCGAGCTCTGAACGTCACCGAGGCTGGACAGGCGGCTCTCGGGGTCCTTGGTCAGGAGCTGCGGGCAGAGGGCAAACATGCTTGCGTGAGCCAGGTGCCCCGCTGAGCTTAACGGGGACCCTGAAGGTAGAAATCTGGCAAAAATGAAGGTGCCTCTGCTCTTTATTCTCCATTAATGCCATGCACCGGGTTGCCATTCGTCGGAAGCGTCTCCAAAACTCATCCCTTTGTCGCCAGAGAGGAACCCGGAGGGCAGGCTGCTTCCAAAAGGTCACGCAGAAAGGGACTCTTTGGCAGGACCTGGATTTTCAGCCACCGCGCTGCGCTGTTCTTGGGGACTAGCGCCCATGACATCCCACTCTCGCTGATGTCTGCGGAGGCCTCTAATTAACTATAAAAAGAATTAGCCACCTCATCTTGAGACTGTCAGCCTGGTAACGGAGGTTCGAAAGTGTAATAAAATTTATCCCTAGACAGCTTTGTGGTGACTTCTGTGGCCTGATGGAGTGGCCTCATTTGTAGCCAAGGGTATAATTTTTAACTTCCCCGCAAATAGAATTTCTGCAAATACAGGATGAGGCAGTAGAAAAAGCAGCCAGAGTCCTACCTTGCACCCAAATGGGGCTTTCAGCTTTTCAAATACATACTGGCTTATGCAGCATGAAGAACGCTTGGGATAACAGGGAGAGACAGGGGCCCTTGACCCCGGCCTGCCACCCCTCCCCATCCACCCCCGCCCCTACCCCAGCTGCGAGGCCTCGGGCAGGCGGCTGCAGGTTGTGCCCATTTCCTCCTCCAGAACAGGAAGGGCAAAGGCAACTCTTCCATTTCCAGTGAGTGATTAAGACGGGACCCAAGGGGATTGGTGAGGACCTGGCCAATGCTAAGGGGGGGTGTGGCACCCAGCTGCCAACAGGTGGGAGCTAGAAGTCAGAGCCCCCCTGCCAGTTTGCTGCCCGCCCCCACCCCTGCAACACTGCAGAAATCTCCCAGCTGTGCCCAGCGAGCGGGCTGTGGTCACACCATGTGAGGACGCCTGGCAAGGTCCTCGCTGCTGGTCACGGCAGCCTCCTCCTAGGGGCTGCCCCAAAGCGACGGGCCCAGATTTAAACAGAGACCGCACTCCAGTGCCCCGTGGGAGTTCCCTGCTCGGGACAAGCAGTTCTCCTGGGTGCAGGGGCAGGAGGTGTAGGCACTGGCAGGTGCATAAGGCATCCGGTGATTCAAGTCTGCGGTGGATTCTAAGGACCCCTGACTTCTAGAATCAAGTACTGAATCTCCTCTAAAGCAACTTAGTCATGGACAGCGGCGTAGGGAAGAACAGCTGGCGTCTGGAGCTGGGATAGCCTGGATTCGAACCTCGCCTGGGCCCTCGGACAGCCCTGTGGCGCCGCGGGCAGCCCTTCCCCTTCCCGAGCCTCCGTGTTCCCACCTCTAATAGGGGCTCCCAGGGCTGCGAGGACCACAAAGACCCAGCTCACGGCCCAGAACACGACATTCCCTCAAGCACCGCTGGCCGCCGTTACCGCCGTCCTTCTACAAACGACAGGTCCCAACCACCTGCTGGACTCCACCCACCCCGAGCATCTCGGGGGATCCGAGGCGGGAAGCTAAATACCAGCCTCCAAAGGAGGGCATCATCTACTGTCCGTGCCAAACCTGAGCGGGCTTCAGAACCACCCGGGGGGCTGATGGAAATACAAACCACAGGGCCCCGCCCCCGGAGTTTCTGAGTCAGAAGGTCTGGGCGGAGCCCGGGAATCTGCATTTACAACAAGCTCCCCACTGTTGCCGCCGCCGCTGCTGCTCGGAGAACCACTGCTTTATTCTAGGCAACTCGAGTTCCCGGAGAAAAGTCAGGAGAGTTCCCATTTCCTAAAGCTCAGCGACTTAAAAGACCATTTGTGGCAACAATTTTAAAGAGCCATATGCGTTCGGTAGTCCTATTGATTAGGAGCTGGTAGCGGAGTGAAGAGGGCCTGGCGCTCTGTTGTCGCAGATGGGTCTCCGCGCGGCCCGGAGCGCGCAGCAGCTCCGAGATCCTGCCTGCGAGTCGGGAGGGCGCTTACCACGTGCGGCAGCCCGGATGTGCTGGGATGCCTGTCTGTGCCCTGGCGGGCCGGTGGCGGTCCCTTACCTTCTTCAGCAGGGCCACCATGCCTTTGCACCACGTGGAGGAGTAGTGGACGCGCTCCACCTTGAACATGTTGAGGATCTCGTCGATGGGTGTGGCCGAGTGGATTTCATACGGTCTCTGCAACCAAACGGCCAGACAAGGAATCAGAGAGAAGCCAACCGGAAGACACCGGCCCTGTGGCTAAAACTGTGTTTGCACGAGGGCGTGGTTTATTCTCTCCCTTCACGGAACCGTGGGCGATCCTCCTTCAGCGCAGAGCACGTGGCCCCTACCCGTGTGCCAACAGGGGCCAGGCTGGTAGGATGGGATCAGAACCCAGCAGGCGGGTGCTCTCGTGTGGCCACAGGAGGCTAAATGAACTTGGCACGGTCAGGTAGCCAGTAAGTGGCAGAGGCAGGATCCACGGCCAGCAGCCTAACTCCCCAGTACCTGCTCCAGGCTTGCGGGTGGGGCAGCTCTCACCATTCACTAGACCCCCAGCATCACCTCCAGCCAAAGTCCCTACCTGCTGGTGGGCCTCATGCCACATTTCCCAGCACTGGCTGACCCGGCTGGGAGTGCGCGGGGCTGGATTCACCAAGATCTGGGTCTGGCGTGGGGGGGTGGGGGGGAGGAGGGAAGGCTGGGCTTCTACCTGCCACCCTCTCCCCGACAGTGAGAACGCATAACTCTGTTCTCCAACTGGCCAGCTTGGCCGAGGATTAAACCTCCTGATGTATTTTTCCAGCACTGCCTGGGCATTTTCTTGCTTCTAAGAACCTCTCAGAACTTGAGATGGGACCCTGGGTACACAGCTTGGACGGTGTTTGAGCTCTGCACCTGCCCCCCCCCCCAAAGTTCTCTCCCCCTCTTCACCCTCCACCCAGCTTCACGGGCCAAGATGCTCGGAGGTTTGCATCACGGTCCAATGGCTCAGGGCTGGAATAGGCAATCGCTTCTGGAGCACATGTGGTCCACCAACTAGAGAAACCAAGAGCAATGAGTTTGTGATTGTCCACGTGAACCTGATTGCCAGCCACGGAACTCCTGCTGGGACATCCCCGAAGGCGGGCTCGGACAGTACTCATTCCTGTGTCCTCAGGCTCTCGAGCAGCCTCGGCCATCCAGCAGCACAGGAGGACAAGCATGATGGGTCCATCCATCCACAAGCGCTGGTTGGACACCTGCAGGGGGCCGGAGCCTGTTCTGGGCTCACGTGGCTCGTAAGGCGTGGGCTCCAACCTTGTGGAATGTGGCTTCCCAGAGGGCTGCTGCCTATACGAGGTGCCATCCCAAGGATGTGAGGGTGTCCTGAGCCCTGGGTGGGTGGCGATTCCCTGGAACGGAGGAGAATCTTTATCTTCAGCAAATGGGGCTCCCCTGGGGAAGATGTCTGCTCATGGGAATGTACTGTGACTTCTGACGTGCCTACCCAGAAGGGACCTTTTCCTGACCGGCTGCCTCCTCTTTCACGTATCAATTGAACTGGGAACTCCCCCTTTTGCCCTATAATCTGCAAAGCAAAGCCAAAACCTGTGGGCTCTCTGGAAAGGCCAGCTAACTACATATGCTAACATTCTTCACAAACGCCTTCAAATATTTTCTTCCAATGTCGCGGGAGGCGGAGTATGGTTCCAGTAATGGAGACTTTAGAATTTCCTGCTGAGGCTGCTGCCTGCCTCTGCCTTTGCAGGACCCCCCTGCCTTCACTGGTAACGGCTACCGTGATTAGAAGTAACAGGAGTGAACAGTGAGAGCGGAGACATTGTTTTCTGGACGGTTCCAGATCTCTTCTTTCTGCCTCTGGAGAAACCATTCCTCCCCTCCTGTCCTAGCTGTACCTGGAAACCCAGCAGCTGGAGGCAGGAGGACCTTGGGAGATGAAACAGTCTCACCTCCTCAATTTAGAAGTGGGGACACTGAGGCTGGATGACAAACAGTCACCTTGCCCCGTCCCCCAGAGACGCAGGTTCTCCATCCCTGCTGTTTCTCTGACCAGCACCCGCCTGGCCGAGCGCCCGGCTGGAGAACCAGCCGGCGACAAATGGGAAGGCTTTTCTTGTCATTCACATTGCATTCCGTCATTCCTCCTTGCTTGCCTCAAGGCATCCATCAATCTGCTTTTCCATCCACTTTCCAAACCCGCCACTCTCTAGCTCTGTCCTCCCCGCTTCTGGAAGGAACCAGACCAGTAAGGGTAACAGTGGTGATCATTATGGTAACCCCGATAAGCCACGCGGGCCGACACAGCGGTTAAATACATTCACGGAGAAGCTGGGGACACCAGGCATGGGATGCGCTCTGCGGCTCGCCGCTCCGGGCTCAGCCTTCACCCGTGTGGGTAGTTGCAGAGAAGCCCAGCTCCTCCTACGAGAATATTGGCAAATCCTGAGATCACTATTTCACCTGCTCCGGGAAAGAATTCTACTGAAGCTTGGTTCTCACGCATTGGCCTTAGGATATGCTGACTCAGAAAAGCAAGCGATATTTCTAAGGTAACTGCATGGGGGAAAGTGCTTTTAGCAGCGGGGCACCGGATACAGTCATTACGGAGTGCAGGCGGATCTCTGTGTCAGGACACTCAGTTTACAAAAAATGCCAATTTACTGAGAAATCGGAGAGAGGGGACGAGATTGGTATAGACTCGTTATTTGAACGGTTAGAGCTGAGCTGGGCTTTGGGGACCATCTAATCCAATTTTTCCCCCCCAAAACCTTTTTACTCCAAACCCCAAACGCGGAACAGATGAAAGCGAACACTTCCTCGGGCTATGAAACCTCCGAAGCCGGAAGAAGCATTCCCCAGACCCCGGAACTGCTGAGCCGCCTCCGCTGGGTCCTAGAGGTCCAGCAAACACAGCCTGAAACCCACGGGACAACCCACATGCTCCTTTCCCTCCCTCCATGGAGACAGAAAACCCAGAGAGTGAGGTCACACAGTCCCGTTTCCTCCCAGGTCCTGACTGCTGGCACACTGCTCTCTCTGCCTGCTTTACCAAGGGGCCAGAAGTCAGTGTTCAGCTCGGGGACTTTCTCTCTCCTTCCATCAGCTTTGCATGCATTACCATTACACTCCCGTTCCGCTCTGCGGTTGAGCCCATCCAGCGGGTGTAGACCTGTTCTCTACTCTGCACTGCAGCCTCTAGGGGGCTCCACACACCCTCCTTCTCTATTCATCACATCTCTGCACCCCCGACCTTCTCTGTCTATGCGAATGCAAGGAGATGAGCTGACTGGGGTCAAAGGCAAGGTCAGGGAGGTGGTGGGAAGAAGCAGAGAGCGTACAAGGCCTCAGGGCTCCATAGGTGGGGTTTGGGGCTCCACCCTTTGTCTACATCGAGAGCCCCCTCTGGGCAATGCAGCGTGCCACGAGCATGCATTCAGGATCCCCTTTAGTCCTCTTGGTTACTCCATGGCATTGGTTCACAAGCGGGGACAACGAAATAAAAACGGAAGTACATACTAAATGTCCCATTTTTATGGGACATCGAGCTTTGTATTTGGGGGACGATACAGAACCAACAAATAACGTGGGAAAAAAG
Organism: Potos flavus; assembly: GCA_028534135.1. Classification (NCBI taxonomy): domain Eukaryota; kingdom Metazoa; phylum Chordata; class Mammalia; order Carnivora; family Procyonidae; genus Potos; species Potos flavus. The sequence continues at coordinate 172,720,604 of CM052899.1, read as the reverse complement.
CATGGTCCTTATATTTAAAGAGCTTCAAATCGAGCTGGAAAATCAGGCACGGGCACACCGCTTTGTGGGTCGAAAGAGGGCCGTGTTGGAGATCACGACGCCAAGGCGTTTGAACCGCCACTGATTAGATGCTGACCTTGATGCATGACCTTCCCCCGTGAACATCTGTTTCCCCACGAGCAGAAGGAGGCCGCTGGACCAGAGGCTCGAGCTGAGACCCTCTAATGCTCAGGGACCTCAGGCACACAGGCCATCAGAACTGAAACCCAGAGCCCCCGACTCCTCATGGGCTCCTTCCCAGCCGCGGGGCCAGCCAACGGCACCCTGGTCCGGTCTGACCTGACCTCTGACTCCCAGGGCTCCCCGTGTCCCCCAAGCAGGCGCACGTCTTACCCAGCCCCGCAGTAGCTCGTAGGCGGTGACGCCCAGGGACCACCAATCCACGGGGTACGAGTAGCCGGGGCCTCCGTCCACGTACACCTGGAACACTTCCGGGGCTGCCGAAGACAGGACAGAGAGAAGGTCACCGCGTGCCACAGTGTACACTCACCAACCCTCAGTGAGGGGACCCGGGGGCGGGAGGGAGGGGGACAGGAACCCCGCCTCACGGAGGGCAAAGCCAGGACTCCGTTCACCGTGCCCCGTGGTTCCTGCCCTCCGTGAGCCACGAGTGGGCTCGAGAACAACTTCCCAGCATCACCGGAAACACTGGTGTGGCCCCAGGGAATAGGCGTGCCCTGAGTGTGCAGGGGAGGGGATCTGCTAGGGCGGAGGCGGGGTAAGCCCCCCGGAGCACGTGGACCGGTGGATTCTCCGTCACGGTGAACAGGGATGGGGTAAGGTCTGAGCTAAGATGAAGAAACCGCACCTCGTAAATGTCCCTCTGCCTTTGGCACCAACACCAACACCAACCCGTGGAGCCTGCTGCCTCTCGCAGGAAACAGTCTTAGGTTGGCAGAGGTGGGATCTGCGACGAAACTCCCAGAGTGGGCATATCCACAGAGACAGAAGGCAGATTGGGGGCTGCCCAGCACCGGGAGGGGGAGAAGTAGGGGGAAATGGGGAGTAACCGCTTGGTGGATGTCTGCTGGGGGAGATGACAATGGTCTGGAACTGGGGAGAGGTGGTGGTCACACGGCATCGAGAATGTACTAAATGCTACAGAGTTGTTCCTTTAAAAAGGGTAATTCTGTGAATTTCACCTCAGCCAAACAAAAAGTGAAGGCCGGAGGCCCCAGGGTGGGGGACCCTGATTCTTCAGAGCCCTGTGCTTGTCCTGGGGGACCCTCGGCCCTCAGGCGCTCTAATGTGCCGAGTGGTGCGTTAATCTCATTGCGCCACCCCCAAATCCCTGGGCCAGGAGTGCGTCCATGCTCTAATTGCTCGTATTGGCTTCCAGGAAAATTTTGTGAAACGTGGATCCTTTCCAGCAAATTAACTTGCGGACATAATTCCATCTTACAGTTGTCAGAGCAGGCAAAATCTGTCCCTTGGAACCACAACATGTTGTGATTAAAGATGTTTCGGCTCAGTTTTCAGACTGGCATGCAGCGGGCATGAGAACGGGGAGGCTGGGGGAGGCCGGCGAGGCAGGACACGTGGCACGCTCCAATCTGGGCTCTTGGGTTGGGAGCTGGGCACTTGCCTCCAACCGGTGACCAGACTCCGGCTGCCCTGTGACCATGCTCCCCATTTGCTCCGGATCTTAGAGCGCACGTTCTCCCTTGGGTTCTAACGAGAACCTCTTCACAAGAGCCCCCAGGGTCATGTTCGCCTCGGACCCATTTTACAGATGAGGTTCAGAGAGGGACAGCAGTCGAAGGATGTCATATAGCCAGGAGTGCCAAGCTGAGGTGCGCCTCATGCACGGACAGAATCCTTGTTTGAAGGAAAGTTCATATCAACATTTCTTTAAGTACACAAAGATACTCAGTTGAAATTAGGGGGAGGCAGGATTGGGAATTAGAAGAAATGTCCTCTTCAGTTATTTGAGACTTACAAAGAAACGAATGGGCTAAAAAAAAAAGAAACCAATGGGCTATGCTGGGGAACACGGAGCAGGCTGGTGTGGCTGGACCAGAGTTTAACAAGTTATGTGGGCTTCTCTTTGCCTCGGTTTGGTGAAATGTGGATAATAACAACAGTTTCTTCATCAGGCTGTTACAAGGATTAAATAAAAGATTAAATGCCAAGGGCTCAGCCCGATGCCTGGCTGGGCCGGAGTGACTGCTCCAGAAATCTTAGGCATGGTTTTCATTAGTAGAATTGGCATTCGGATCCCTTCTCCCTGTCACACGTGGCCTCATCACCATCCACCCCATCACTTGGACGTCTGGGGGCATCGTAAATTTCATCCGGATGCTGAATTGTGCGTTTTTAGCCTCTCGATGTCTGCCCCGCCTTTCCATCGTAGATCAGCTTGACGTCAAAGGTGGAGATCTCATCGGTTCATTAAGCATCCCGTGAGCAACTATTTGATTTCTTAGCAGGCGCTAGCCCTGAGCTCTGCTCCTCGGCATCCCACCGTGAGTCTGAAACTGAGCTCCCATCTCGAGGGACTTCCTTCCCTGCATCTCAGCCTGTGCACCTGCCCTCTTCTCTCTGTGCTGAGAGTCCTGGAACATCATGGTGTCTGTGGATTCCCAGGGCCTGGACGGCTGTCTCCTGGCCCGGCCTGTGTGCTCAGACAGTGCAGGGGGCAGGAATGAGCCCATGAGTGCAGGGATGGCTGTTTGTGCCGCGGTGCTCCCCATCGATCCTCGTCATGCCCAGCAGCTCCAGCCCATTTGGAATTCAGGGCACAAGCAGCACTCCGTCCTAGCTGTCATGACCAATCACGCGACAAACAGCTGTGGCCTGTGACTGCACTTCCAGAGCCAGTGACATTCTTTCGCTCCCCTACACACTTGGGACTGATGACAGAATATGAAAAACATTTTTGCCATAATCCGTATGCCACCAAAATGACCGCTTTGGTGGCCTGGAATCATAGTGCGTAGAAGCAAGAGCATCAGGCGGGCATAAAGTTGCAAGGACGGGTACGAGACTCTTCTCACATGTGGATGAATGAATAAGTTGTCCATTTTCTCTGCTGAGGGTTTTTTTCCCTTTTTAAAAGAATTTTATTTATTTATTTTTTATTGTGTTATGTTAGTCACCATACAGTACATCATTAGCTTTTGATGGAGTGTTCCATGATTCATCGTTTGCGTATAACACCCAGCGCTCATTGCAGGACGTGCCCTCCTTAATACCCATTACCAGGCGCACCCATCCCCCTGCCCCCCTCCCCTCTGAAACCCTCAGTCTGTTTCCTGGAGTCCAGAGTCTCTCATGGTTCCTCTCCCCCTCTGAGTTCCCCCCCTTCATTTTTCCCTTCCTTCTCCTAATGTCCTCCATGCTATTCCTTATGTTCCAAATATGAGTAAAATCATAGGATAATGGTCTTTCTCTGCTTGACTTATTTCACTCAGCATAATCTCCAGTTCCATCCATGTCTATGCAAATGGTGGGTATTCATCCTTTCTGATGGCTGAGTAATATTCCATTGTATATATGGACCACATCTTCTTAAGCCATTTGCCTACTGAAGGGCATCTTGGCTCTTTCCACAGTTTGGCGATTGTGGCCATTGCTGCTATGAACATTGGGGTACGTGTGGCCCTTCTTTGTACTGCATCTGCATCTTTGGGGTAAATACCCAGTAGTGCAATGGCAGGGTCATAGGGTAGCTCTATTTTTAATTTCTTGAGGAATCTCCACACTGTTTTCCAAAGTGGCTGCACCAACTTGCATTCCCACCAACAGTGGAAGAGGGTTCCCCTCTCTCTGCATCCTCTCCAACATTTGTTGTTTCCTGCCTTGTCAGTTTTTGCCATTCTAACTGGTGTAAGGTCATATTCTCACTGTGGTTTCGACTGAATTTCCCTGATGGCTAATGATGATGAACATTTTTTCAAGTGTCTGTTAGCCATTCGTATGTCTTCTTTGGAGAAGTGTCTGTTCATGTCTTCTGCCCATTTTTTGACTTGATTATTTGCTTTTTGGGTGTTGAGTTTGAGAAGTTCTTTATAAATCTTGGATACCAGCCTTTTATCTGTAATGTCATTTGCAATCTTCTCCCATTCCATGGGTTGCCTCTTGGTTTTGTTGACTATTTCCTTTGCTGTGCAGAAGATTTTTATCTTGATGAAATGCACTCTAAACTGGATCCTCTCACTGGCAGGGTAAATGAGGCAGAAGAACACATCAGTGAGCTAGAAGATAAGATGATAGAAAAGAAGGAAATCGAGGAGACCTGGGAAAAACAACTTAAAGCCCAAGAGATCAGACTGAGAGAGATTAATGACACCATGAAACGTTCCAATGTCAGAATTATCAGGATCCCTGAGAGGGTGGAGAGTTCTTGAAGATATATTTGAGCAAATTTTACCTGAGAAGTTCCAAGCATTAACGTCTAGGAGGCAGAGAGGACCCCTCCCAAGATCAATGAGAACAGACCAACCTCCCAACATTTAATAGTACAATTCACAGTCTTAGATCCAAAGAAACAATCCTAAAAGCAGCTAGGGGGAAGAGATTTCTTACGTACAGAGGGAGGAACATCAGAATAACGTCAGACCTGTCCACAGAGACCTGGCAATCCAGAAAGGGCTAGAAAGACATATTCAGGGTACTAAATGAGACGCACATGCAGCCAAGGATACTCTGCTGAGGGTTTTATGAACATAATCTCTCTCGCTAGCATCCCAAGCACCCAATGAGACAAGGGCTGTAATGATCTCCATTTTCAGATAAGAAAGTAGAGGTACAAACTATGGAAAGAACCTAGATGTCCATCAACAGATGAATGGATACAGAAGATGTGAGATACACACACACAGTGGAATACTATGCAGCCATAAAAAACGAAATCTTTCCATTTGCAACAACGTGGATAGAACTAAAGGGTATTATGCTAAGTGAAATAAGTCAATCAGAGAAAGACAATTATCATATAATCTCTCTGATATGAGGAATTTGAAAGGCAGGGCAGAGGGTCGTGGGGGGAGGGGAGGGAAAAAATGAAACAAGATGGGATCGGGAGGGAGACAAACCATAAGAGACGCTTAATCTCAGGAAACAAACTGAGGGTTGCTGGGGGCAGGGGAGGGATAGGGTGGCTGGGTGATGGACACTGGGGAGGGTATGTGCTAAGGTGAGTGCTGTGAATTGTGTAAGACTAATGATTCACAGACCTGTACCCCTGGGGCAAATAATACATTATATGTTAATAATAATAATAAAAAAAAGAAAGTAGAGGCATGAAGGGGTGTGGCAGATTGAATAGTATCCCCTGAAAAGATAGATCCAAGTATTAACCTCTGGGACCTGTGAATGGGACCCTATTTGGAAATAGGGTCTTTGCAGACATAATTAAGTTAAGGATCTCCAGATAAAATCATCTCAAGATAAATTGTAGGGCCCAACCTAAATCTAATTGCTGATGTCCTTACAGGAGAAAGGAGAGGGAGATGGGAGATGCAGAGAGGGCCATGGGAGGAGGCAGACATTGGAGTGGCCACAAGCCCAGGAACCCTGGAGCCACCAGAGGTCAAGAGGCAAGGCAGGGCCCTCTCCTGCAGACTCCCGAGGGAGCACGGCCCTGCAGACACCTCAATATTGATTTGGCCTCCAGAACTTCAAGGGAGTGAACTGTTCCAAGCCACCATGTTTGTACACTTCATTAAGCAGCCCTAGGAAATTAATAAGAGGGGCTAGGAACTTGCTCAGGCCATCCAGCTGGTGTGGCAGACCTGGGGTTCGCCTGGCACTCAGGCAAGTACACAGTAGGCATTTAGTAAGTGCACGTCAATTGGCTCTTCCACCCGACGCCATAGAGCTGGTCCAGCTTACTGCCTGCATGCCTCAGAAGCAGAGACGGCTTGTGGCCTCAGAGCGTCAGCACAGCACAAATGAAGAGTCCTTTGGAAACCATCCTGTCTGTCATCGTCCCCCTTGTTTTGGAACTAGCTACCGAGTTGGATGAGGAGGAGTGGCTTGCTTCGGCCACCCACTCTCCAGCTCTATGGGCAAGCCTAGAACTGGTGATCCCGATGCCCGGCTTCAGGAGTCCCACTGTTGTAATGGTTAAATTCCACTGTCGGCGCCAGATGACTCCACCGTCACAGCTTTTGTACCCCTCCCTTCTCTGCGCTGACATGAGGCCCTTGCTCAGATCTCCTGGTGGCCTCCCCACCAGTCCTCAGGCCTCCAGAGTCATATTCTCCGGTCTGTCCTTCTTGCTTCTGACAGGGGAGTTGGGTTTCTGACACAGGACACAGACCACGGTAGTACCCAGCTTAAAGATTTCCCTGTCCCCAGGGCTGTCTCGCAATCTGTGTTCCTGGGAATACCACCCGCTCTGTGCAAGGTGAATACATTTTGGAGGAGGAGGGGTTCTCAGGTCAAATGTGTCTGTGAAATGATGAGGTTCAACCACATTTCTTCCTGCTGGACTTGTCAGAGCCTTTAATGGGCTCATGTGCTTTACTGGCTCTCAAAGGTGGCCTATTCAATAGCAAACATGGTCTGGAAATGTGACTTGATCCTGGAGTCCTTTTTTGTTTTAGTGGAGTGATGGAAGGGATTAGGGGCAGCAACCTGTGTGGTTAGCTAAATTTAACTTTTGTGGTCTGGCATTCAGTGCCCTTAGTTTCTGCCCATAGATCTTCCAAGCTCTACTATGCCCCCGGGCTTGCCCGCACAACTTTGGGCTCTAGCCGCTCACGCTGCTCACTGTTCCTGGAACTCCCCATCTGTCTGTCTGTCTGTCTCTTGTCCTCTCCCCTAATTCACCAGGGCTATCTCACAAAGGTACAAAGGAGTTATCTCCTGCAGGAAGCTGCTAGGTCCCAGATACTATGACATGCATTACATATGTCATCTCCTCAAAATACCTCTCTGATACCATTATTTCCCAGGATCCCCTTCCCCCCTGATTAGATTTGGGCTTCTTCTTGATCTCACCTTCCCTAGGCATCTCTCAATGGCAACACCCACACCCCCTGCTGCATTTTTGCTTATTTGTCTGCTTTTCACTAGACCCTGAGCTCCCCGAGGGCAGGAACTGTCATGGTGTCTTGCCTTGGTCTTTCATGCGTGCCTGCCACGAAGAAGGCGAGCGGGAAAGGTTTGTTGACTGACTAAATAAATCAATGATTATAATACAAACCACAAACCATGCACCTTGCTATGTACCAAGCACTGTTCGAAGCTCGGTACATTGCTAATAAAAACAGCGAATCTTTATGGAGCATCTGCAGGCACCAATAAACCTTGCTTTAAGAGATTCGGAAGTATAAGCTGTTGAGTCTGGCTGCAGAAGGAACAGGATGGGCCAACACTTCCATGGCAAGAACTGGGCTTTCCCTGCAGGACAGTGAGTGACGACAGCATCCTGCCTCCCTGGGACAGCAAATGACAAACCAACCAGATAAGAGGAGTTGGTTATGGCCTTGCCCTGAATGATGTCCAGGATCCAAGGTCTGGGTACCCCTGATTGGATGAGAGATGAACAAAATGCCCCAAGTCCTTCTTGACTAAAACTTCTTGGGCAATGACCTGGCGAGGGAACATTCAATCCTGAATCTTCTATCTTCAGCCGCTGGAAATGCCACCTCTCACTATCATCATCATACACAAAACAGTCATGAAGAGCTTTCTAGGGCACAAAGTTCCTTTGTATATTACCCTTACCCAGCCCCACAGCACCCAACCCAAAGATGGAGAAACTGAGGAGGTAAAGGGGTAATTTCAGGGCCATAGAAACTGTGAGTGGCTGGAAAACAGTGTGGAGGTTCCTCAAAAAGTTGAAAATAGAGTTACCCTTCGACCCAGCAATTGCACTACTGGGTATTTACCCTAAAGATACAAATGTAGTGA
>CM052899.1:172685217-172712181 GCA_028534135.1 Potos flavus | reverse complement strand
CGCTGCTCTAAGCCACTAAGTGTTTTTTAAACAATGTTCATTTACACAACTCATGAATCATTGACACTACATCAAAAACTAATGCTGTACTATATGTTGACTAATTGAATTTAAATTTAAAAATAAAACAATGTTTGACTTATTTCACTTAGCAGAATACCCTCTAGGTTCATCCATGTTGTTGCAAATGTTGAGATCTCATTCTTTTTTATGACTGATATTCCACTGTATATATACACCACATCTTCTTTATCCATTCCCCTATCGATGGACACTTAGGTTGCTTCTGTATCTTGGCTATTGTAAATAATGTTGCAATACATGTAGGGATGCATACATAATGCATTTCAAATTACTGTTTTCATTTTCTTTGAGTAAATACCCAGTATTGGAGTTACTAGGCCATAGGAGGATTTCTATTTCCAGTTTTTTGAGGAATCTCCATACTGTTTTCTACAGTGGCTGCACCAAGGTGCATTTCCACCAACAGTGCATGAGGGTTCCTTTTTTTCTGCATCCTCACCAACACCTGTTGTTTCTTGTCTTTTTGATACTACCCATTCTTCAGGTATAAGGTAATATCTCACTGTGGTTTTGATTTGCATTTCCCTGATGATGAGTGATGTTGAACATCTTTTCGTGTGTCTGTTGGCCATATGGATGTCTTCTTTGGGAAAACATCTATTCCGATCCTCTGTCCACTTTTAAATTGCATTATTATTATTAGTAGTAGTATTTTGGTGTTGAGTTATATAAGTTCTTTATACATTTTGGATACTAACGCCTTATCGGAGATGTCACTTGCAAATGTCTTCCATTCAGTAGATTGTCTTTTTGTTTTGTTCATTGTTTCCTTCTCTGTGCAGAAGCTTTTTATTTTGATGTATTTCCAGTAGTTTAATTTGGCCTTGGTTTCCCTTGCCGGAGGAGACAGATCTAGAAAAATGTTGCTACAGCCGATATCTCTCTGCCTGTGCTCTCTTTCAGGATTTCTATGGTTTTAGGTCTCACGTTTAGGGTCTTAATCTGTTTTGAGTTTATTTTTGCGTATGCTGTAAGAAAGTGGTCCCTTTTCATTCTTTTGCATGTGGCTATCCAGTTTTCCCAGCACCACTTGTTAACGAGACGGTCATTTTCCCATTACACATTCTTGCCTCCTTTGTCATAGAGGAATTGACCATATATGCGTGGGTTTATTTCTGGGTTCTCTCTTCTGTCCCACTGATCTATGTGTCTGTTTTTGTGCCGTCTCATATGGTTTTGATCCCTACAGTTTTGAAGTAAATCTCGAAATCTGGAAATGTGATATCTCCAGTTTTCTTCTTTTTCAAGATTGCTTTGGCTATTCAGGAGTCTTTTGTGATTCTATGTAAGCTTTAGAATTATTTCTTTTACTGGAAAAATGCTATTGGTATCTTGATAGGGATTGCATTTAATCTGTGGATTGCTTTGGGTAGTATAGACGTTTGAAGAATGTCAATTCTTCCCATCTGTGAACTTGGTATAAGCCACTAGGTTTTGACTTGCTTCGTTATACAGTAATCAATAATTAATATAGACATTAAGAATTAATATAGACATTAAGAAAACTATATAAGACATGAAAGAACAGCATAAAGTGGAATTAAGAAACTCATAAATCAGGCAAGAGAATGCAGGGAAAAATTAGAAATAGAGGGGAAGTTATTTTAGTAATAAATATTTCACTAGAAAGCATACAAAGCAAATGAACACAACAGGTAATCTTTAAAAGAAAGAGAAAGAGAAAAATGGAAAGATTTTAAATAGATAAAGGAAGAGATGCAAAAGATTTGAAAATAACAAATATTGAAAATTTGTAAAGACTCCACATTCAGATAATAGGTGTCCTTAGAGAAAACCAAAGTAAGGGAATGGAATGCTTCTAAAAAATGATACTTCCATCAAAGGTCCTAAAGAAAAACCAACTTGAAAATAACACATTGGCAAAGCACTGTGTTCCTAAGAATATAGACCCCAAATGACCAACACCAAAGTTATATTCTGGCCACATTACTGGACATTCATAAAAAAGAAAATATAGGTTTTTTTTGGCCTGTTTTTGTGTGTTTTTCCCCAAGCCTGAAGCAAGGTTTTCTGGCGGTGTAGGAGTTCTCTGGAAATCACAGGAGGAGAGGGTCTTTCTGGCAGACAGGACAGCAAGGATAAAATGTGAGAGAGCCCAGCACATACTGGGGACGGCCAGGGCCTGCTGTGGGGGAGAAGGACTGGAATGCTGAGGTCAGGCACTGGGCCTCTGGCACCTCAAAGGGGCCTGGAACACTCACCCATGTAGGGCTTGGTCCCGGCCATGGAGGAAGCCTTTTCCGCTCCTTTCACAATCGTTGCTATGTTGAAGTCTGTGATGTGAACATGTCCTGGAGACAGAGAGACAGAAACCCCAGTTAGCAAGAGCAGCAGGCGGCTGGGCTCGCTCCTTGTTGATTTAAAGCTATGGGCTCTACGGCGGGTGCAAGAAGAACGTAGGAGAACGTCTACTTATAACGGTATTTTATCTAATACTTTGAAAACGTCTAGTTTCGGCAGCATTATTCACAGTAGCTGAACTTAGGACAGACCTAGGACAACCTAAGTGTCCATCAATGGATGAATGGATAAAGAAGATGTGGGCTGTATACACAATGGAATATTATTCATCCACGAAGAGAGAAGGACCTCCTGCCATTTTTGACAACATGGATGGACCTTGAGAATATCATGCTAAGTGAAATAAGTCACATGGAGAAAGGCAGACACTGCATGTATCACATATTTGGAATCTAAGAAAGGCTTATAGAAGCAGAGACTAGAAAAGTGGTTGCCACGGGCTGGGGGATGGGAGGAAAAAGGAGAGTTTGGTCAAAGGTACGAATTTTCAGCTACAAGATGAATAAGGTTTGAGGGTTTAACGTATAACATGGAGCCACAGTTGATAGCATTATATTGGATAACTGAAATGTGGTAAGAGAGTAGAACTTGAATAAATATACGCAAACACACCCACGCTAAAAATGTCTATGTTATGTGCAAGTTTTATAATGTGAACTTTTTGAGGGCACATGTATATTACTTATAAGTAGACAAAAATATTGAAGGCATGATAAAAAATTTTATGGATTAAATTTTGGAGGCAGTGGCTCAGAGAGTAAAAGCTCATGGTAAATAGATGAGATGGGTGAGTCCAGACTCCCTTGTTCAGGAAGCTGAGTGGCCACTGTTGGGGGAAGAAGGGTGGAGAGAAGATTTGCATGCCCAAAGGACACTCTTGTTCCACTGTTTGTTTGCTATGGTCAGTGGAGGTCTTAGTTCTGTACCTGAGGAATCCTGGGGGCAGGGGACTGGGGACTGAGACCACCTTCCATCCAGCTTAAAGTAATGGCAGCAGCAGATGGGACATGGATAGGTTAGGTGCCCCTGCACATAAGTGTTCAAGAAACCTGGGAAGGAAGTAAGAGGGACAGAGAAGGAAACAAGAGAAAAAGAGAAGCAGGGAAGGAAGACAGGTGGGAGGGAGGGAGGGACATCCTGACAGTTGGCACTAGCCTTTTGGGGAACTTGGTACATAAAAGGAGCCAGCCCTGAGACCCTTGAACACTAGCTATAAATACAATCACTTTCTCTCTTCGTTCTCACATCATGGGAAAATGGCTGGATTTTCACATCTGAGAGCTGCACTTAAGAGGTTGCAACTTAAATACACAGGGGGTTTGCATACACAAAAGTGACACTGGGAGGGCCTGGAGGGCACCTCCACGAGATGGAGAGACACCTGCGAGAGCAGGTGCAGTGAGGCCCGCAGGAGAGGCACGCCTGATAGGATCAGCCACAGTGGACAGCAAAAGCACCAGCGGTTTCGCACAAATCCCAAATCTCAGCCGCAGCTGCCAGCATTGATGTGTGGGCAAGCTTCTGCCAGGCACTCCATCCAGAGCCCCTAGGTGGGATGCAGCAGTGAGATACTCAGCTGGTGATGCTCTGCGATCCCCTTTGGGTGCTTGTGAGTGAAGCCTAAGTCATCGAGACCCTTGCTAGGAACCCTTTCTGGCCAGACGCAGAGTGTGTCCACCCAAGGAGCACGCCTAGAGCAGAGGCACCTGCTGCAGCCTCGGGGACCAGAACTAGCATCCGTACACAGTCCCACCCCCCCAAGAGGCCGTGTGGCATAGCAGTTGGGGGCACAGACTCTGAGCCGCACTGACTTGGTTTGGGTCTCAGCTTTGTTGGGATTAGCAGTCTGCTCTTGGGGAAATAGTTTATTTTCTTCATCTGTAAAGTGGGGGTGATGTTAACAAAGTACCCACCCGAGAGAGCGTTTGGGAGGAGCCAGGAATTAATATACATAAAACGGTTAGAGCGACTGACACACAAAATGTAGGGAAGCTTCTAATTAAGTATTTGCTCCTAGCACCGTTATCCTGCCAAGATGTGGCTCAGATCCCATTGTCTCCGGCCAGTGCCAGGCTGCCCCGACACCCTCCCAGTCCCCACTTCTAATACTAACAAACAAATCCTCAGTCCTGTTGTTGACTGTGAGGCAAGGGAGGGTCTCAGTCACCTCTACGCCCACACCTGTATGCTTCCAAGCACGGCCACCATACTGAGAGGATCCTGAAACCCTCCAATATGGCTTTTATTTGGTTTTCCTTCATTTCTCCCTGTCTTTAAAAAAATTAGTATTTGCGGTATGAAAGTAATGCCAGCCAATTATAATAAGCCAAAGACTACAGATGTGTATTTGAGTCACTTCTTTCAACACTTGATGGCTCCCCCTCACCCCCACTCCTAACCCTACTAAGTAACTTGGCTCTCTGTCGTTCCTCCCTTTGCTTATGCCCACATGTGTTGGGATGTGGTTCGTCCTTCCAATAATGAGATCATACTCCATGGGTCGTTCCAGAAATTACTTTTGCATTGAGCCATGTATCATGACATTTTCCCATGTCAGTATACAGAGGTCTCTCTACAAGAGCCATAATCCCTTGTCCTCCATGCTAAAGAAATCCAATTATTTTGGTAATTTATTTGGTGATAAAACTTGACCTGGAACTTCTCTTCATTGGTCTATTTATTCCACTTAGGGGGAATATTCATGTTTTGATAGAAAAATATGAATATATTTGATTATAGGGTGGACCCCTTTGGTGACTTATTTAACCCCTATGGAGGTATTACATAATGCATAGTATATGTTGTTTTTAAATATTATTATCTGTTAGACATATTATTTTCATATTACTAACATATATATTATTTAATATAAATTTTTTTTATTTTTATTTTTTGTAAAGATTTTATTTATTTATTTGACAGAGAGAGAGAGATCACAAGTAGGCAGAGAGGCAGGCAGAGAGAGAGGGGGAAGCACGCTCCCCGCTGAACAGAGAGCCCGATGCGGGGCTTGATCCCAGGACCCTGAGATCATGACCTGAGCCGAAGGCAGATACCTAATCAACTGAGCCACCTTGGTGCCCAATTTATGGTACTTTAAACAGGATATGAGAGTGTATATTTCTCCGGATTGTTACTAGCATTGTAATCAATGATTTCACTTGTTGCAAATCACAGGGTGAGGAATGCTATCTCACTGCAGATAAGGCTGCACATTTTCCACATGATCAGTCCCAACCCCCGACCCCCCAGAGAACTGTCTAGAATCTTGATCAATTTTCAATCAGAGCTTTGTCTGTGAGATACATTTACACTTTTCTCTGTGTACTGCAAAGACCTCCTAGCTTATTGTTTGTCTTTGGACTCTGTTCACAGTATCTCTTGCCATGCGAAAGTCTTAAAAACTTAAACAATAATATGTTAATTTTATAATTTGAGTATATTTTCCTTATAATTTTCCAGAAGCCTAGTCCACCCCCAAGATTTTATATATCCTTCTATATTTTCTTATAAAACTTATATATCTTTTATATTTAAATCTTTCAGCCATAGATATAGAAACATAGAATATATTTTTGTTATAATACGGCATTCTAATTTTATTTCTTCCAAATGGATAGCCAATTGTCTCAACAGTATTTAGTCTTTCCCAATAACTTGTAATGAGACCTTTGTTTCATATCGAGATATTATAATATCTTACAGGAATGGTTCACCTTCACTCTCAGACACTTATTCTTCTGAGAGGAGTTGTGTACAGTTTTAGGAAATACCTCCATTAAGATTTTGGTGGGGATTACATTAACTTATGCATTCATTTGAGAAGTGTGGACATGTAACTTTTCCATCCAGTGTCATGCCTGGCTTTTCATTCAGATCTTGCTTGATTCCTTCAAAATACGTTGCGTATTCCTTTCATTTAGGCCTTGTAAATTTGGGGGCACATTTACTCCTGGATATTACATAGTTTGGGTCACTCTTTCGAATGACAATATTTTCCATTTCTTTTTCTACCTAGCTGTTTTTAGTATAATAAAACGCTACTGAGTTACGCTTATTTATCTCCTGTTTGGAGATACTGATAGCAAAATTTATTAATCTTTCATTGCAAAATTGTTTTATCTCTCAAAATCCCATTTCCCCTTTTCAGACAGCAATAGAATCTGGAGCTGGGTTCAGGGGTACCATGGTAAAGGGTCCGCTTCCCTCCCTCCCCCCACTGCAGCCGACTGTGGTCACATGACCAAGTCTGGCCAACGGGATGTGAGCAGGCTGATGCTTGCACCGTCCAGGATATTTCCTTTAAAAGAATTCTCATTCCCTGCTTCCTTCCATTCTGTTGCCTGTTGTGTGGGTTTGGCAGAACGCCTTCTGCCACACGGTTGGGAACAAGATAGAAGGAGCCTGGGCCCTTCTGAGCATCCACGGGGAAGAGATTGGACTTTATTTTTATTTTTTAGTCTTTGAAGAGCAGTTCATTTGTCTCTTAATTTGTACAACCCCTTACTAATTTTGCTAGCTTTTTAGTGGAGCCTTTTGGTGTTTCTAGAAGCATGTTATCTGCACAGTGATGGCTGGGGGCTCAGAGCAGAGCGGTTAAGAACACAGTTGGGGGAGTTGGGCTGCCCAAGAACAAAAGGTGGTGCTGCTTTGGTGGACACACACTGTTTGTGGTCACTCCCATCTCCTGTCTTAGCAATCACTCGTCCCTGCACACCTGGCTTTGAGAGGGGGGCATGTGGCTCCATCCGGAAACAGTGAAGCTAACCTTACCCCTCCACTCTGGCATTTGACTCAGGGTTAGGCATATGACCTAACTGGTGCCAATGAATATTAGGGAGATGATTTTCCAGAAGGTTCTAGAAATAAAGACTTTTCTGTCTTTTTTTTTCCAGGAGGTACCTAAAGTGATATTCTGTTTTCGGCCAGTGTGAAGTGGGAATATGACCTCAGAACTGTAAAACCTATTCACTAGCATAAGGAAAGACAGTCTAAAGACACCACGGAGAAGCTAGAGCTGCAAGCATAGAAGAGAAATGGTGCCAGAGCCTGATCAAACCCTGCCTGAAGCTGTATCTACTGGACTTCAGCTATAGAAGCTGAAAAACACTGGCATCGTGGTCGATACAGCCACTTACTATGAGATTCAGACAGGTTATTTCACTCTGTAAACTTCCAGTTCCTCATCTGTACTATATTAATAAGTATATAATGGGGTAGCTGTAAGCATTAAACAGAGCAGTTAGGGACTCAGATGGTGACGTTTGAACAAGACCATAAGATGGGGGGGTGGGGTGGAGAAGGCCATTAGACCACCAGGGAGGACCGTGCTTCTGCCAGCACATAGGCCATGGGAGGGGCCGGCAAGGTGGCCAGAGAGAGAAAGTGCGACAAGAGCTCAGACAGAGAATGGAGGGGCAGAATGTGCCAGGCCCCGGGGCCATCATGAGGACAGTGGCTTTTACTCCAAGTGAGAGGGTTTTGAGAAGAAGCCACATAGCTGACTCGCTTTTGAATATCACTTTGCTGTGAGTGGACGTAGGGCCAAGGGCCAAAGCGGGGAGGCTGGCAAACAGGGAGAAGAAACGCAGCCCCCTGTCTAGCTTTAGCCGCCGTTTTGTATAGAAGTGGTGCAAACCTCATGTTAATCCTTGCAGTACTCTGATCAGGAGGGTAGGAGCGCCTGCATTGTTACAGGAGAGTAACCTCAAGTTGCAGAGACCAGCCCTGCCCTTGTCTCCTCCCAGTCCTCAGGGAGGTGGGGGCTCTGGCGGAACCGCTCCGAAGCAGCCCTGCTGGGGCTCCCCCGGGAATTCACGCCCAGCAGGTGTGGCAGACTGCCCGTTCCACTTCTGGTGTCTGTGAACTATGCTACCTGACGAGCTGAAACCTCCCAGTGAGCGTCTTTCAACCATGAAGTGAAGATGTGGGAAAGTGAAAATTAGTGCCGTACAAAGCTTCCTATGGGTTCCTTCTCAGGAGAATGGAAATTTAGTACAAAATTTGCAAATATGAACTGCGTTTTAAGCTATTTGCTTTCCACAGGTCGAAAACATTCAAAACTCAGCAAGAGAAGGAGCTCAGGATGTTGCGTGAGACCCGTAAGGACAAGTTTTACTACTGCTATCAGTAATCAGTAATCATACTGCCAACCCCGGTATACTCTAGCCATGCTTCTCTCCTTTCCCTGAATGCACGGAAGCTCATCTCACCCCCAAGCCTTTGAGAGTACTTGGAATTCTCATCCCTCTCCTCTGCCTGGTAGACTTCCATTCGCTCTTCAAAACCTGGCCCCAGAGTTATAGTACTGGTGGATGTGCATCTACTCTTTGCTTGCATACTTCTACCAACAGGAAACTCACTACCACAGAAGGGTGTATCTGACTGTGTCTTAGTCGGCTCAGGTTGCTATAACAGGATACCATAGCCTGGGGGGCTTAAACATCAAACATGTATTTCCCACCGTCCTGGAGGCTGGGAATCTGAAGTCTGGGTTCTAGCATGGATGGATTCTTGGTGACAGCTCTCTTCCTGGTTTGTATGGCAGGTTTCTTGCTGTATCGTCACATGGTGGAGAGAGAGGGCTCTGTCCTCTTCATCTTCTTCATCCCCCCACGGGTGCCCCATGATGGAACCAATCCCATCATTGGAGGCTCCAACCCCATGACCTCATCCAAACCCAGTTACCTCCCAAAGGCCCCAGCTCCAAGTATCATCACACTGGGGGTTAAAGGTTCAACATGGGAATTCTAAAGGAGGGGGGCACAAGCATTCCAGCCATAGCAGACTGATTTAGGCCTCTCTCCTGGGCCCTCCACTCCTTTCCAATGTCATTCCCATCTTAGCATCCACCATATTGTATCTGTCACCTTGTCTGTCTCCTTGAGGCTCGGAATCTTGCCTTGCTCATTTCTGTCTCCAGTACCTTAGCAATGGCCTGGCCTGGCCTGGGAAAGGTACTCATCAAGTGTTTGTTGACTGACTGATTAACCAAAGAAGAGACTGAATGAAAAAGATGGTGAGCAAATCCTGTCACCTTTCTTCATTTCCTACTTCTTAGAGCCATCACAATATTTACAGGAGCTGATGACATTCCATGTCAGCTTTTGGGTGTGAAGACCAGCAATGTCGCCTTCCCAGCCTGAACTCAGAGGGTAGGACCAGCCACCCTCTCCATGAGTTTTGTACTCATGGGTGCTCGTGGCAGCGTTGGCACTATGAGGAATTGTAACTGGGGCTATTTTCTGAGCATAAAAATACTTGACAGTCACGTGACTTTCAAGGACCCTGGCCCATTTCTTCATGCAGGGACTGTTTATGGAGTGGGTCCTGTCTGCGGTGTCAGGAGAGGGAGGGGCTTGAAACCACAATGTCAGGGAGCTGTGTCATGGACTTAGGGGGTGGGGATGCTGGGAATTACGCGGTGCTGAAGACCCATCCACGGTCCCTCCCTGGGGCTATAATCACCTTGCCACCACCCAGTCACCTAGGTGGCACCAGTGACTACTGCTTCGCAGGCTGGCCCTGGCACTTTCTGGACATGTTCCGGGAGAAGGCACTCAAAGCCTTCTTGAATTTTGCTGCATTTTCATTTTCTTCCTCCGCAGCTACATCGCAGAAATATCAATTTCCGGTCCACCGTGCCCCTTGCCTTCCCTTCTCCCCTCTCAGCCCCTGTAATGAAGCACCCCTGCGAGGTGTGAGGGCAAGTACACTCATCTCACTGAGACCTACAAGCACACACCTGGGAGAAGACGGGGTTTGCTCGGAGTATTGGGGCAGAGTGAATTCTCCCTAGATCTGTCCTCTGGATGCCACAGTCAGACACACTGCCACGCTTCGCCGTGAACTCCTGGGAGTAGGTGCTGGGGTAGTGCCACTAGGGGACGCTAGACCAGGAGTGCGGATGGAAGGCAGTCGGTCTACAAGAGGAGATCACCTCCGGCATTATTCCCTGCCGGTTTCCCTTTCATCAGACTTGAATTTGGAGTAAAGTCTCTCGTGAACATCTGTCCCCACCTTCTCTGGTTTACAGGGACTACGTCATTCCTAAGCAGAGATCAGAGTGACGCTGCCCAAGAGAAGCAGCTGGAAGCCCCCTGGGGAAGAAGCCAGGGTTGATGAGACCCACTGCAGGCTCCGGGTACCCGCTGGTAATTACCGTACTTCTGAGATGTCAGAGTGATGTCACTCTGACACCGCCCCCCGCGGCCCCCCACTGGCCCTGATGTTCACTCGGGATCACACACCCCGGGCACTCTCTCCTCCCACCAATCCTCATGGACGTCAGAGTGAACTTATTGCAGGACAACAGAATAAAGAAAGAAAGAAAAAGAGAAAGAAACTAAATCAAACCCAGAGCACAAGCTTCTCCAGGCTTCATCGGGTGACAGCAGCAGGAAGGCTGACTGTTTTGGAGCACGTCTGCCTGATGATGAGAAATGGCCCTTTGGTTTTCTTCTGTTTCAGTTGGATTGGCCTTCTTGCGTGTTTTGGCCAGGGGAGGGGGAGGGGGGGATCGAGGGCCATGAAACCACCTGATCGTGACTTCATAAAGCATTCCTCCACAGCGCTTGCGGCGGGCTCATCGGCTGCCCCAGGGGTCGACCTCGCCCAAGGCTTCTGTGGGAGCAGTTTTCAACCGTTCTGTTTCCCCGTTTTCTCTCCAGCCACCAGGCTTCTGGATTAGTCCCTGCCTTGTGGCCAAGGCCACCTGACCAATCCCCTCTCCTTCCACGCTCTGTGTCGTGCATGTAATTTTATGCAATTACATGAATGAATCACAGTGAATACCATTTGTAGAGAGGTTTTCAAAGCGCTTTCCCAGCTGTGATCTGCTGTGTAGGACTCTGTAGGACCAGGCTGGAGATGATCTCCTGACACTGAGCATCCGGACTCTCTTTCTTTCTGTCTTGTTCTCTCTCTCTTTCTTCCTTCCTTTCCTCCCTCCCTCCTCCTTCTTTCCTGTCTTTTTGTCTTTCCTTCCTCTTTCTTCTCTTTCCCTCTCTTGCCCTTCCTGCCTGCCTTCCTTTCTTCCTTCCTTCCTATCATTAACACACACACATACATTCATTTCAGGTGTACAACACGGTGATTCAACAAGCTTAACACTGTGCTATGTTGACCGCGTTCCACCCGTCTTTGCTACTTCCTGTATCACAAGGCCGGGGCGGGGGGTGGCGGAGGGAACATTTCCTGACTCTCTTGCCGCTAGGCTTCTCGATGAGATTTACGGTCTGCCAACAAGATACACTCAGGAGAGGTTTGCAGGATGGAAGGAAAGCAGAGTCTGTCTGTTTGGGATGGAGCCAGAGGAGGGACAAGCTGGGTCGACAGGGGTCTTTGCTGAGGCTGGACGTTTGTTAAGGTGGCTTCGTCACTGGTGTGGGCAGCTAGGAAGTGACAGTCCAGCCCAAGGTCCCTGAGCCAGAATCAAGCCCCAGGCAGGTTTGACCTCAAGGCCCACCACCGCCCTTCATCATCAAGCTGCGTTCTCTTGATGGCCCTGCGGCCCAGACTGCTATGCCCCCTGTGCCTCCAGCCTGGTATCGAACACTGTTCTGGAAAAAGGGAGTGGCTAAGATGATCATTTTCAGGCAGAGTGGGAATTTGGATACAGCATCAGCAGAGACATAGAGACTCACAAGACTTTACAAGGAAGGATTTCACCTCTGTAGATTCTTAGCCCTTCTCTACCCCTTCCTCACTGCCTAGCCCCTCTCCCCCAAGGGAGGTGGAGAGATTATGGGAAGGGTCATTTGGGATACACGAACTAGCCTTACAGAGTTTAGCTCTGCCTGGGCAGGCACGGGACCCCTGGTCTACCCAGCTCGTGGTCTTATCTGGTCTTCTGAGCTCGTGGTCGTATATGAGCAGCTTGGGTTAGATGTGGGAGGTGATCTTCCTCTCTCTGGGGTCTTGGAGCAGGAAGCCCCTTTGACTCACACAAATGCAAGCTTTTATCAGCAATGAAGGTGATATGTTGGCCTCTATCTGCCACTTCCTTGTTTTATTTTTTATTTGTTAAGATCCCATACGGGGAAGACAGGGCTGTGATGGGTTGACTGTGTTCCCCGCCTCCCTCTCCCATTCACATGTTGAAGTCCTAACTCCTGTGACCTCAGAATGTGACTTCACATGGGTACGGTCACTACCCATATGGTTAATTGGTTAAGATGAGCTACTACTAGGTGGGGTGGGCTCCTAATCCAGTAAGACCGGTGTTCTTATGTAAAGGGGACATTTAGACACAGACATGCACCTGGGGAAACACCATGTGAAGTCTGGAATTATCCTGCCCCCGCCGAGGGACTGCCCTAAGCAGACCCGCCCCTGGCATGTCCGAGGGGGCGTGGCTCTGCCCATTGACACCTCGACCTCAGACTTCCAGCCTCCAACACGATGAGACAATACATTTCAGTTGTTTGAGCTTCTCAATGACCTGTGGGACTTTGTTACAGCAGCCCTGGGAAACCGAGACGGCGGCTATTTCTTGGAGTTAGGGACTCCCAGAGCTGGGTCATTAGAGCTTTAAGAACCCCTTTCCCCTCCCTGCTCCCCCCGCATTGTGCTGCAGCAGAAACTTCTCTTCCTTGCAACCTTCTGAAAAGAACCGCATTACAACCCTCCCAAGGACACCCAGAATTTAAACCCCTCCGGCACTCTGTCCTTAAACTCTTGGAACTCCCTCTAACTAATGACACTGCTGTTGCTTCTTCAGGCTTAGAAACAGCCCTGCCCCCCAAAGTGCCTGGGTGGCTGCCCCCCACTTCCTTCCAGCTGCTCCAATCCCTGCATCTGAGGAATCAGAAACAACACACGCCCACTCTGTCAATGCCCTAGGATCCTGTCCCTCCCTCCAAGCACGATGGAAACAGCCTGTAAAAAGCTTGGACAAGGGACAAGGGAGTGTCGATATTGCTGGCCATGGCTGTTTTGGGGAGGACTCATCACATTTATCAACAAATATGTTAGCGACGAAGGATCGAGTCTTTGAAACAAGTCTAGTTAAGGAGTGCTCTAAAATACGTCTGTTAATAGGAAATTTGAGGAAGGGTAAGGCCAACAGATCAGGAGACGACTGCCATTGAAAAGACAGCTTGCCTTCGGCTCAGGTCATGATCCCAGGGTCCTGGGATCAAGTCCCGCATCGGGCTCCTTGCTTAGTGGGGAGCCTGCTTCTCCCTCTGCCTGCTGCTCCCCCTGCTTGGACGCGTGCTCTCTTTCTGACAAAGAAATGAATAAAATCTTAAAACAAAAAAGAAAAAAGAGAAAAGACAGTTTGTTCCTCATCATTCCCAAGAGAAGCGGGCATACCACGCCACGGGGGCCACACGGGGAAGTGTGGGGTTGGCCACAAGGCTGAGGGAGAAGCGTGCAAACGTGGGGCAGGAGCCTCTTTGTTGGTTTCTGTGGGAAGGAATGGGTGAGGCAGGGCAAGCAGGTTTAGGACAGGCCGAGGGGCTCTGGGGCGCAGGGGTTGTCCCTAGCCGTCTGGGGCCTGGCCTTGGGGTGACTGGGGCAGGTGGATTGTGGCCCTGATGTGAAGAAGTCAGGCGCTAGAATTCGGGGAAAAAAAGACACGGTTAATACAATGAGAAAACCAATCTCCTCTGCTGGGGCGGCTGCTGTATCACCTGCTGCTCAAGATCCAGGCCAGGTTTCTGATGCCCGAGCGAGCTGTGACAAGTCTGACCTGCGCGGGCCCTTCATGCCTCCTGTGCTGAGTGCTCTCACGCGCCCCCGCCCCAAATGCTCTGTTGACCGCACTCACGCTGCAGGACCCAGGAAGCCCCCTGCCCGGTCCTTCCGTTTTCACCCAACTCCGTCCCTGCCCTGTCCCAGCACTGACCCTGCAGGCTTGCTCTCCATCCCTCCCTCAGCCCCGGCTACCCCTTAGAACCACCAGGGACCTTAAAAACTCCCCCCTCCCCCCCCAGCACTCTCTCCTGCAAAATGAATCTCTTCTGTGAGTGGGGCTCTGCCTCGGTACTTGTTATGGTTCCCAGGTGATAGAACAGCCACCCTAGACCCTGTCCTTCGGGCCACCTGGCACAATGGGTGGTCTAGGACAGGTCTGCAAAAATGAAAAGGTCACTTTCCCGATTTCAGAGGTCAAGGGCTACAGCATCAGTGAACTTCGAACGAGGGCCCTCAGGGACACGCAGGCCAGAAATGCAAGCTTTTCTGACTCTCGACTCTCCGTTCTATCTTTGCGGGAGCGGAGCTCCCAGGCGGAAAAGACCCACAGGCCCACCTGTGCAGGCAGCTCTCCATTTGCACCTGCCTCTTCCAGATGGGTTAACTGCCGCAGCTCTCCCCGTCTCCCCCTGCTCGGTCTCGTTACCCTGCAGTCCCCCCGACCCCCACTCTAGGTCGGCTCATGACTTGCTTTGCCCGCTGGGATGGGAGCAGATGCGACACAGGCTTGAGGGGCTGGGCTTTCTATGCTTCTGTTGCTACTGTGGCCTCGCGAGGCCTTGCGGGGCTGGCCGGCCGGAGGGCGAGCCATGAGGAGCAGGGCTGAGCTTTCCAGCCAAGGCCACGCATGCACCAGCCGGAAGGAGGCCACCCTCAGACAGGAGCTCACCTGACATCACCAGAGCTGCCTGGCTGACCCCATCTGACCTCAGTCTTAGGAGCAAGAGTTTCCTCCAGGAGCTTGACCCACAGATCTGTGAGCTTACCAGATGCTCCCTGCTCGTGCATCAAAGTCATGTGGTTATTCGTTATGGAGCCTTATTGTCCCAATGGAAAAGGAGGATCCCTTCCCCCTCCCTTTGCAGCTTTAAATCCCTGGAGCTGCGTGCCCTCCGCCCTAGCCTACACTCGACCCCCGTCCGCACGCTTCCCTAATGCTCCTTCTCCCTTCGACCTCTTTTTACCGCGGGTATGGTCTCTCTCTGCTTCAGCTGCCGGCCAAGAACACCGCGCATCTCGGAACAGAACTACAGTGCGTTTTGGACAAGACAATACCCAGTCCGAAGGATCGGAAAGGGCAGCAGACACTGGGGGAGCAGAAAAGCTTGTAGCAAAGCCTTGGATTTCGTGTAACCAGCAGAATGGGAACGTTATTACTGAGATATTAGTGCATTTATTTAATTATGTTTATATTTCATTATAAACACGGCCAACAAACTTGTTCTCAGAGAACACAGTCAATGAGATCCACGATTAAACTCTTTAAATAGCAGGGCATCTGGGTGGCTCAGTGGGTCAAGGTCATGATCTCAGCGTCCTGGGATCGAGTCCCATATTGGGCTCCCTGCTCAGTGGGGAGTCTGCTTCTCCCTCTGCCCCTCCTGCCCCCGTGATCTCTCTCTTTCACTCTCTCTCTCTCAAATAAATACATAAGATCTTTAAAAAAAACTCTTTAAATAGCAACACATAGCATCCGTTCTGTACTTTTTTGTAATGCAATTAACAAAAGGTCAAGGGGATCTGATGTTTGTCATGGAGACTATAGTTAGTAATACTGTATTACATTTTTGAAATTTGCCAAGAAGGTAAATCTTAAGTGTTCTTACCATACACAAAATGAAAAGGTAACTATGTGAGGTGATGGATAGCCAATTAATGTGACTGAGGTAATCATTTCAAAATGTATACATACATACATTAAATCATTATGTTGTGCACCTTTAAAATATCACATTGGGCAACCTAGTATATACGGTTTTTTATTTGTCAATCACTCAATAGAGCCCAAGGTAAAAAAGGCAAAGATGACTAAGAAAGATAAAAGCAGATGAGCTGCTCCTGAGATAAATCAGGAAAAGGAGGACCATGGCCACAGTCTCTTGGGGAGAAGACTTGTGTTCTATGGAGAATTCCCTCCTCCAAAATTTCCCTTCTGCACTGCCTGAAAAGGCACTCAATAAATGTGAAAGATGGAGACGGCGAATGAGTCATTCACTCTTTAGTATGAAATAGTGTTTCAGTGCTGTGTCCCAACACTGAGAAGCGATGGCCCAATGAAATAGGAGCTTAGAGAAGGGTGAGGGAGGTGGGTCCACAGACCCTTGGGGAGGGTGTGGGATGCTGCAAACCCAGAGGTGGGGTCGGGACACCATGAAAGCCACATGGGAAGGGCGGAGGATGGGGCTTTCAGAGAGTTGGGGGGAGGTCTGGAAGGCAAGTGGAAAGGGGCTGAGGGGAGAGGTGAGAATGAGTGTGGAAGGAGAGTAGGGGAGGGATGGATGGAGATCCGGAGCTCAGAAATGAGAAAACACAAGGAAGGCTGCCTGCCTGTGTCCTTGTGTGCAGCGGCTGCAGGAACCCTGTGGCCGGGGGCTGGGAGGATCAGGCGTGAACTAGGGAGTCACATGGCCCTGGGGCTCATTTCTTCATGAGGAAATGGCTGAGTTATTCCTACTGAATTGTGTTCCCACCTTAATTTTGCTTCTGCAAGATATCCAGGGCCCCGGAAGGTCTCTACCCAAAGGACTCTGTCAATTGTTGGGACAGGACCCTGAGTCCACACCCCTGACTTCTGGGACAGCCCTGCCATCTGTCCTGCATAACCCAGCCTGGGCCCCTTGTCACCACCACTCACCTGCTTCTGAGCACCTTTTATGCCCTGATGTCGTGCTAGTGCTGACCTTCCCTGTCTTGTCTTATCCCTGCCCCACACCTGCAAGGCCCCCCTGCCTCTCATTTACTGCTGCGAAGACCCAAACTCAGAAGGAAGAAGTGACTTGCCCGAAGACACATGGACAGTTGGGGGGTCAGCTGAGCACCACATCTGGGGATCCTGACTTATATATGCTAACGGGGGCCCTGATTTGCATCCTCAGCTCTACCCTGTTCCCCCGGCATCTTGAGGTCACCATTGACCTTCCATTCTGGAGCACAGGAATTTCAACCCGCTGCCCCAAAGCACCCAGGCTGGTTTCCGCTGCTGGCAGGAGATTTGAGCCCAAAGTCCACTACTCCCGCGCCACCTCCCAATACCGAGGAGCTTACACAATGGGGTAGGAGTCCCCGCGACACACTGGGGACACATGCGGGGTCCTAGAGGGGCTTCTAGAAGGAGCCACAGCCTGCACCTGCTGGGGTCGGGGAGGAGGCTCAGAGGAGGCGTGTAGAAGAGACCACAGACTCATCCCTGCGTGAGGCAGCAGCGCCCCCGGGAAACTCCCCAGCCGCTCACTCCAACTCATCCTCCCGAAAGCCCCCGGGGATGAGGCCCCCAAAGCAATGCCACTGAATTTAGCGTTCAAGGCTGCTGTGACAGTTGGCCGCGAGGTCGCCCTAGGCTGTGAGATCAGCCGAGCCGCGCGCTGTTGGGCCATGCCCTAGACCTACGCTCCTGACTGTGATGGGCCTCGCGTCCCTGGGAGCGACCCGAAACGCAGAGGCCCAGGCCTGCCGAAGCCAGGCGGGGAACGGCCTTTGATTCTTCCCAAGTCCCCCAGCAGATTCCAATGAGACCGAAGTTGGGCATGGAGCCTTGCTTCTCAAAGTCTGGCCCATCGACCAGCGGCGTTGGCTTCACCTGGTTGCTGCTGGAGAGGCAGAATCTAGGCCCCAGCGCAGACCTGCTGAATCAGGGCCTGTACACACACGAAGGCTTGAGAAGCCAGGAGGAGGGGAGGCTTCCTGGATTATGGATTCCTGATTCCTGGCTTGCCAGGCAGACAGGGTGCCCTTGATCCCCATGATAATCTGGAAGGTGGACAGCATTCTACGTTTCACAGAAGATGACACGGAGGCTCACAGAGGTAAGTGGCTTTTCGGAAGCCACGGATCCACGGGTGGGGGAACCTTCCAGCCCTCCGTCTCATCCCCACCTCTGCCCCATCATCCCCCCCGCCGGGACAGGAGCAGCTGCACCTTTAGCCATGAGACCTTCCAACACATTGGGCTTGACTCACTGTGCGGGACACAGGCCAGAAATTACACAGATGTGCCTCCACCAGAACTAAACAAAAACGGCTTTCTAGTCGGCCCTCAAATCCAAGTCCCCAGGACCCCAGTCCCCCAGAGCCTCAAACTTCCCGCTAGAAGGCGTGCATAATAGGCTTACCGTGCTCATCCAGCAAGATGTTGTCTGGCTTGATGTCTCTGTAAGAGAAAACAAATAGGCTGACAACGTGATTTCTATTGATGAGCACGCGACAAACGTGACGCTTGGGGACAAATGCCTGGCCACATCCGGAGTGCCTGTCTCTCCCTCAGCATGAGGCTCGCACAAAAAGCAAAAAAAAAAAAAAAAAAAAGATGTACAACAGGGACTGATGTGCCCCTCAGAGCCTGAAATATTTATTATCTGGTCCTTCAGGGAGAAAGTTCGCTGATCCTTTTTTTTAGCGCACGGGCTGGGGAGTTTCCGGAAAGTTCCGCTGTACATGGCCATTAGAGCAAAGGGCTTCCAGCTCCAAGTTGTGCTTATTCAAGGCAGGGGTTTGCTTTCTTCGCCTCTGTTCCACGTGCCTAGCACAATGCCTGTCACTGGTAGACACTCAGAGAAAAATCAGAGCGGGACAGCAGTTCGGGTGTGAGAGAACACTACTCGGGATGATTTCAATAGGAGCAAAACGGGCCTCAATTCCGAACACAATATGGACGAGTGGGAATTTACCGCCTGGAGGCAGGTAGGGGTCGTGGATACAAAGTTACTAACTGGAAACATCCACGGAGGGGGGTTCTGGCGAAAGCCACCCCATAGAATTCTTGCTGAAGGCAGGCTGGGGCACCGGACATCAGCACCTGGGGGATGAGGACCTGACCAGATACGGAGAGGGGAGGGGGTTCTCGCTAAAGCGACATCACCGCTCCTCACTAAGACTGGGCAACGCAGGGACGAACGGCAAAGCCCAGACGTTGAGGCCTCCTTGCAAAAGAACTCAGAAGAGCCTGGATGAAGTTTGGTTGAGGAGTGAGAGCTTTTGCCAACATGCAGGAAACATGAATGAGGGAGGATGGAAGAACGAATGTAAAAAAACCCCGAAACACAAAAATAGCATTCGAGAAACTCAACTGACATCCTCAGCCCCAACTTACTATCATTAACAGGCACACACTTTCCAAAGCTCTGTATTAAAACCACAGACTCGAGAAAGGCAAACTCCACTCGCTCATTTATAGTATATGTCAGATCTTCTGAGACTAATGACAGCTTGCTTCGAAATAAAAAGCATTTGCTCCCAAGTTTATCAAATAGGAATTCTACCGCAGAACGCGCCATGGGTATTTGTAATCATGGGAGGCAGTATCTATTGCTTTGGGGATGAAAGAAACACTCAACCTATATATTTACACTTTTATTTTCACGGGGACTTTTTTTTTCCC
This sequence comes from Potos flavus, assembly GCA_028534135.1. Lineage (NCBI taxonomy): Eukaryota > Metazoa > Chordata > Mammalia > Carnivora > Procyonidae > Potos > Potos flavus. The sequence continues at coordinate 172,692,483 of CM052899.1, read as the reverse complement.
AATTAATTTAATTTTATTTTTTCAGTCTTCCAAGAGTCATTGTTCATGTACCACACCCAGTGCTCCATGCAATACGTGCCCTTTTTGCTGAGTTCACAAAACATCCACAGTGAACAGAGATGACGCGCGGAGTCCCCACGGGGAGGGTGAGCTTGAGAATGGACACAATTAAAACAAAGGGCAGGAGACCCCAGAGTCAAAGGTTTGTCAATCAAGCCAGCAAGCACTTGGTCCCCACAGGGCGCCTCCCAGGAGGGCTCTCAAGGGAAGGGAAAATAAGTACTTGTCAAGAATGCAGACACAGCAGCAATTTTTTAAAAATTAAATTAAATTAAATTTAAACTCAATTAATTAACGTAGAGTGTATTATTAGTTTCAGAAGCAGAGTTCAGTTATTTATCAGTTGCGTCTCATACCCAGTGCTCATCACATCCCGTGCCCTCCTTAATGCCCATCCCCCAGTTACCCCAGCCCCCCCTCCACCTCCCCTCCAGCAACCCGCAGTTTGTTCCCTAGAGTTAAGAGTCTTTTATGGTTTGTCTCTCTCTCTCAGATTTTGTTTTATTTTATTTTAAAGCAATCCCCTGGCACGACCTTGTTTAGGGTGTGGGGAGCAGGGAGGAGGTGGCCGTGGCCTAGGAAGCACGAATCCTAAGATGCTTGCGAGGACCACGGCTGGAAGCCACAGCCCTTCCTGATGCCGAAGGTGCCCCCTGGGCCTTTGCACCTGCTCCCTTCCCTTCTCCCCTGCCTCCTCTTGCCTCTTGTGGCTCTCACTGCCCCCTCTCACTGTCTCCCTTCTTCCTTCCCTCTCTCCTCCTCCTCTTCCTTTTCTTTCTATCAACATTTTGCAAACACCCGAGAGCTAGGGGTTGCGGAGGCTCAGAATCCACGGGAGAGGGAGCCACGTGCGCTGGGTGCCATGTGCTGGAGGGGCACAGACACTGCAGTGCAGGGGTGAGTATGGCCCTAAGGCCTAAGGAGGAAGGGGGCCGCTGGAGAACAAACAGCCGGTGCACCGGGACAGCAGGGCTCGGGGTGGCAGAGCCAATCCGAGGTGAGGGGCAGACCTACGGAGAGCTGACCCGGTGCAGTGGGGTGAACAGTGTCCCCCCGAGAATTCACGTCTACCTGGGACTCGAGAAGGTCACTTTATTTGGAATTAGAGCCTTGCAGACAGAATTGGTTAAGGATTCTTGGGTTTAGGGTAGATCCTCAATCCAACAGCTTCTACCTTTTTAAGGGAAAGGAGAGGGAGAGTTGGACGCACAGACACAAAGGACAGAAGACGAGCTCCTGAAGACAGAGGCAGCGATTGGAGAGCTGCCGCCAGAAGGCCGGGAGGGCCACGAGGCACGAGGAGCTGGAAGGAGCAGGAAAGGATTCTTCCCGGAGCTTTCGGAGAAGCACGGCCCGGCTGACACCTTCATTTCAATCTTCCGGCCAGAAGTGCGAAAGAATAAATCTGTGTCGTTTTACACCACGGATTTGGTGGTGATTTGCTGCAACAGTCACAGGAATCAAACACAGCCAGCCGCGCAGAAGGGGAGCCGATCGAGAAGGCTGGCCCATCTCAAGGGGCAGCCAGGGTCCCCCCAGACCACAGCGTGACCTTGGACAGGCCCACTGCTCATGGAGCCGGCGGTCATATCTGAAAAGCCCCGTTCACAATTTCTCACATCATGACGACCAGCTAGGGCACAGGAGTGAGCAGCCTGGTAAACCAGACATCGTGGCTCTGAGCAGAGAGGCTGTCTGTGCAGGTGAATCCTGCTCGGGACAGACGGCCGGGGCTCGCAGCCCTGCCCCGCGGCTACCACGGTGACCCCTGCCTGCCCCAGCTTCCTTCCTGGTGTGGGTTAAATCTGATGCCTGCACGTGCTCCCTCAGTGTCGGCTCTTAGCACGGAGGCAATCCGACGGTTCCCCGGCATTTACGGGGTGTCCCCTCTGTGGTCACCGGGGACACACCAGTGACCTAGACAGACGCAGCCGAATGGGGCTTGAGCCCCAGGAGGGGAGACAGGCCAGGATGCACATGAATAAAAATGACACATCCCAGGTTGGGACGAGGGCTTTGAAGATCTAGAAACCAAAAGAGGTCCTGCTTTTGGGAGGAGGTCAGAGAAGGACTTTCCAAAGATGTGATGTCAGGTTGACACCGGATAGGTCATTTGACCTGTGATGCGCTTCCAACCAAGGGAACGTGAGGAAGGTGACAGATGTCGCCGGCCCCTCCCCTCGCAAGATGACATCGTATCAGACTCAGTCTCTGCGGGCCAGTGTGAGGGGTCCTCCCTTGCTGGCTTTGAAGACAGGCACGGTCATGTGCGAGCGGGCCACACGGCAGGAGCTGCAGGTGCATCTAGTGGCCAAGAGCCAGTGAGAAGATGGGCAGCTCCATCCTGCGGCCACAAGGGACCGCGTCCTGCCCGCAACCATGGGAGCTCGGGAGAGGTCTAGAAACAAGTGCAGCCCCTGGGCACCTGGACCACAGCTTTGTGGCATCCTGAGCAGAGGAGCCAGTGACACCGGGCGCAGACCCCAACCTGTGGAAGCTGAGAGAGTCAGTGAGAGTTGGTGTAAGCTGCTATATTTGTGACCGTTTGTTATGCAGCGACAGAAAAGTGCTGCCCTGGCTGGAGGATCTCAGGCAACTTGAGCCCCGTTCCCTCATCTGGAAAATGGACACAGCCCCTCTCTGACTCTTGCAGGGAAAAGACAAGCCGAAGGAGGGCAGAAATGTCGGGTCACCATCACTGCTGTTTCCATGGAGCTGGGGAGCACTTGGGAAACTTTTGGGTTTGGGAAACTTTTGCTTTTGGGAAAGTGAGTCAGATCTCTTTTGGGGCACCTGGGAGGCTCAGTTGGCGAAGCGCCCGACTCTTGATTTCAGCTCAGGTCATGATCTTGCGTCCTGAGATTGCACTGGGCTCTGCATTCAGTGGGGAGTCTGTTTCTCTCTCTCTCTCCCTCTACCCCTCCCCCCACCTGGTGCATGCACATCTGTGCTCTCTCTCTCCTCTCTCTCTCTCTTAAATAAATAAATAAATGAATGAATAAATATCTCTTTCCTGGGAGACTCACCAGGCCGACTCCGGCAAAGCTGCACGGAGAAGCCAGCCAGAGAGCCTGAGTCACTTGGGATTTAATAAGAATAGCCTTTTATGTGCAGAGCATCTTATCAGAGCCGTGGGTCGCGGGTTTCGGGGCCATTCCCTCCAGCTCTGTTTTTCTCATCGATGGTATCTCAGCGCTGGCGCGTCATCTCGTTCCAAATGGGCTCGTGCGTTCGGAAGGCGCATTAGGAGCTCTGCGCGGATGGAAGGCTGTGACCACGTTTCCCGAGGACAGGCTCATAATTTCAGAGCCGGGCAAACTGGCACTTTGATGGAACGTTTGCAGGCGAGGCTATAAAACCCGGTTCTCGCTCTTGAATTATTCTCCAGCCCCCAAATAAAACAAGGTATAAAATGTCAGCTGGGCTATTTAAAAAAAGAGAAAGAAACAAAGAAAACCCAGCACAGAAGTGACTCTGATTCCCACCGCGAGGGAGGGCGGTGAGGACATTTCTGTGTGCGTCCCTTTGCAGGCGCCTAGGAGTAACTTCCGTCAGCAATCGTACGCAGCAATAAAGACAAAAACTGGAGAAAAGCCACATTTGTGAAATGAAAGCTATGGCTATTTTACCACCGGGTGCACCGGGGGCCGGGAGAAATGCGCGGCTGGCATGCAAGGAGGTAGCAGGTGGAGGTGGGGAAAGGCGCATCCGGAGCCCGCCTCCCGCCTCTCATTTGCTCCGGGCCCTGGTCTGTAACCGCGCGGGGCTGGGTCCCGAACTCCTGGCTGGAGGACGCGCGCCGCACGCAGTTAGGGCGAGGACTGGTTGGCGCCGCTCACGTTTATCCTGCACGTTGTTAAAGCACCTGGTGTACATCCTGTTGCAGGAATTTACCTTTATCGTGTTTTATTGTCATTTTTTTTTTTTATTTGAGAGCGAGAGAGAGTGAGAGAGAGCAGGGGGGAGGGGCGGAGGGAGAGGGAGAAGCAGACTCCCGGCTCAGCGCTCAGCTCCAGCTGGGCAAAGCGGTTGATCTCAGGACCCTAAGATCATGACCCAAGAGGAAGGCAGATGCTTAACCGACTGAGCCCCCCACGCGCCCCCACAAATTCAATCAGACAGTCGTCTGACCCAGAAACTTCTGTGGCTCCCCACTGTTCAGCAGGGAATGGCTGGGAAGGCATCAGCACAGCTCTGGGCGGAGGGGGATTGGTCCGAGGAGGCTGTGATCAAGAGAGGTGAGTATACAGAGGTGGCTTGAGGCCAGTTGTGAGGGGCATTATTTGATGGAGAAGCCAACTTCAGGTAGTCAGGCCTCAGAGGGAATTCTTGGGTTTTCCTTCTGGTCTGGCTGAATGAATGGCAGGGACCCTGCTTGATTTCGGTGAGGATTTAGGGGAGTGACCAGCCTGGGGCCAGGCACACGGGAGCCACGCTCACTGCTAACAGAGGGAGAGGCATACACATCCGTGCGAGGCTGGGCTAACACAACGAGCCCCGGGGAAGGGTGCGGAGACATTTGTGGGGCTCCGCACGGATTGGGAGGAGTCACCTTGGCTGCTGACCTCCGTCTTAGCCAGCCTGAGTGGGGCCTTGCGCTCACCCACCAGCAAGCTGACGTGGGACAGGAAGCTGATGACCGTGGTCCTCCTATTTTGGATCTCACCATACTGGCATGGACTGTTCTAGAAACTGGGAAACGATGACGGAAGTGTTCATCGTGGCTACTCAGATCTTACTTCTCTCTCTCCTCTCTCTCCTGTTTCCTGCGGAAGGCGGGGACCATGGACAAACCCCAGCCCCTGACACGATGCACTCATGTTAGCAGCAGTACCGGTCATATTAACAGATAACCTGGACTGAGCACTCACGGCGAGCCAGGGGCAATGTCTCGCGCGTTACGTGGCTTTAACACGGATGGTGGCTGCTCTGCCCCAGGGACGAGCACAGAGCCTCCTACATCACCTCCCTTAGTTCTGACGCTGCTCCCATATTACGAACAAAGAACAATTACAGGGGGTCCGAGTTCACCTCTTCGCAGATAAGACCCAATTCGCATGGGGCCCGCTCTCTAGATCAATGTTCTCTGCCTGGGAGGAAAAAAAAAAAAATCTCAAGGAAAAAAATGCACGAGTTCCCGGAATCTAAAGTAGGCAGTCATAGCCGGAGGGGTGTGGGTCTATAAGTACCCGATTCGATAAATACGATTACATAATTTGTGTTTCAGGATACGTTTCTTTATTACAACACCCCCACACAAGGTTGTGTTTCTTTTTTAATACGACCTGAATGGCTTTACAAAGCATAAATCTGACTCTGTCCTTTCTTACATAAATCCCCCTTAATGGCCCTCTGGTACCTACAGAGCCTCTGGCCAGTTCCAACATCATCTCAAAAATAAAAAGCAAACGCTGAGATGTGGTTGTCGACTTGTAAATCCATCAGCTGGAGGCATTAAACAGCCAAGGACCCCCTGGTCCTTGTACGACAGCAGGGGAAGAGGAGACATTCTCCCCTAGAAAAGTCGTAAGGGTGAATTGCAGAGCCCGGCGTTGTGCTCACGGGCCCAGGACCATTCGCGACGCGTGTTTAGAAAGCCCAGCCGAGCCTCGGGACTCAGTGGCGTGCCCTCCCCACTACCACCTGCCCACAACCCCGCCCGAAGCTGCAGGTTTTAGGACACGGTTCAAAGGCAACCTCCTCCCGGAGTAGGAGCGGCTCAAACAGCGTCCCCCAAATTTGCGTCTACCCAGCACCTGTAAACCGATGTCCTTCGGAAGTAGTGTTTTTGCAGGGATACTTAAGAGAAAGTTGTACTGGTTTAGGTCAGCCCTCAACCCAACAACTGGTGTCCTTATAAGGAGAGGAAAAGACACAGAGGCAAACAGAGATGGCTGTGTGAAGACAGGTGACCTTGCCAGGGTCGGGCAGCCACAAGCCAAGGTCGCCTGGTGCCACCAGGTGCCAGGAGAGAGGTGTGGGATGAGTTCTCTCTCAGAGCCCCAAGGGGAGACAAGCATGTCGACATCTTAGTTTTGGACTTCTGAACTGTAGAATAAATTCATGTTGTCTCAGGCCACCCAGTTTGCGGGACGTCGCGTCTCCTCGGCTCACGACCCCTCCCTGCTGAGTCCCAGCCTGCCGCCGCAGCCCGGCGTGACTCTGTCCCTCACCCCCAGGTTTTCAGGCCCTTAGCACGTGCTGCTTCATTCATCCTCAAAAACGTGCATTCGCTTCCCGGGGCTGCTGTAACGAGTTACTGCAAACCTAGTGACCTAAAACCAAACAGATTTTTTTCTCGTACAGTTCTGAAGGTCAGAACTCCAAAATGAGTCTTCGGAGGCTAAAATCAAGTGTCAATAAGGTGTGTCAATAAGCTTCCTTCTGGAAGCTCTGGGGGGGAATCCGTTTCCCTGCCTTTCGGCTTCTAGAGGCGCCCACGTTCCTTGACTGGTGGCCCGGCCTCGCCTCCCCTCGGTCTCTTGGTTCTGTCTGCACATCTCCTACTCCGGACCCCGACCCTCCTGCCTCCTTCTAGTAAGGACACCTGTGGTCATATTGGGCCCACCCACATGATCTGGGATAACTTTCTCATCTCACGATCCTTAGCTTAATCGCGCATGCAAGTCCCTTTTGCTGTATAAAAGTATCCATTCACAGGGTTTGGGGGGATTAGGATGCGGCATTGTTGGGGGGCCATGATCCAGTCTATATCATGTTCACCTGCAAATTCATGCACTGGGGTCCTCACCCGCCGGGCCTCAGAATATGACTGTATTTGGAGAGGGGGTCTGCAAAGAAGTCATCAAGGTAAAACGAGGCCATCAGGGAGGCCCCTCATCCAGCTTAACTGGAGTCTTTATAAGAAGGAAAGATTAAGACACAGACAGGCACAGAGGAACGACCCTATAAGGACATGGGGAGAAGACGACCATCCACGCGCCACAGACGGAGGCCTCCGGAGAACCCACCCTTCTGAAACCTTGATCTCAGATCCCAGCCTCCAGGATTGTGAGGAAGTAACTTTATCTTTTTTAAGCCACCCAGTCTGCGGTATTTTGCAATGGCGGCCCCCCAAAACTCATGTAGGTAGGCAATATTATTATCCCTGTCATTGGGCAGTGAAACCGAGGCTGAGCGCAGTGAGGCCACAGAGTCGGCCCACGGTAGAGCTAGGACATACCAGTTAGAGACCCACATCTTGGT
>CM052899.1:172637053-172677012 GCA_028534135.1 Potos flavus | reverse complement strand
CAAGAAATTAAAAATAGAGCTACCCTATGACCCTGCAATTACACTACTGGGTATTTACCTCAAAGATGCAGATGCAGTACAAAGAAGGGCCACACGTACCCCAATGTTCATAGCAGCAATGGCCATAATCGCCAAACTGTGGAAAGAGCCAAGATGCCCTTCAACAGATGAATGGATCAAGAAGATAGGGTCCATATATACAATGGAATATTCTGCCTCCATCAGAAAGGATGAATACCCAACTTTTGTATCAACACTGACGGGACTGGAAGAGATGATGCTGAGTGAAATAAGTCAAGCAGAGAGAGTCAGTTATCATATAGTTTCACTTATGTGTGGATCATAAGGAAAAGCATGGAGGACATTGTGAGAAGGAAAGGAAGGGTGAATTGGGGGAAATCAGAGGGGGCAGATGAACCATGAGACTGTGGACTCTGAGAAACAAACTGAGGGTTTTGGAGGGGAGAGGGGTGGGGGTTTGGGTGAGCCTGGTGGTGGGTATTGAGGAGGGCACATACTGCATGGGGCACTGGGTGTGGTGCATGAACAATGAATTCTGGAACACTGAAAAAATAAAATAAAATTGTAAAAAATGTGTTGGAACTATGAAAAAAATAAAAGTAATATCAGCTATTTAAGATACTTATATAAAGTCTTTTAAAACATAAATGCATTACGTTAAAGACAAACAAAAATAGCAAGGAGGCATTTGGTCAGCAGTGTGATAGCACGCACACTGGAAAGGGGGTTCGTGGATTTGAGGTTGGGAACCATTTCTCTAAGTTTTCTGCCAGCCCAGAATGCAATCTGAGAAGCGAAATCCCTCAAAGGTAAGCTGTCAATGTTTTACCCCTTTGGATGCTGTTTTAAATTTGAGAACTGTTTGCTTCAATAAAAAAATATGAATTTTAATGGTGAAATTTTAGGCATGAGGGTCAGATATTTTTAAATTTGAAAGTACTTCTGGACACACCACACTATACGGAAGTCCAGCAACCGCCTAGAATCAAGCTTGACTGGGCAGCCAGCGCAGCCCAGTTTGACCCATCCACATGAAGGCGCAGACAGCTGGCGGGAGGCGAAGGGGCTAGGAGTGTGCGTGGGGGGCTCACAGCCCCTTTGGAGGGTGGACGACTCAGAGACTTCCTGCAGCTGACAGCAAACTGAAGACAGGAGGGGCAGGGGGCTCTGGGCAGACTGGAAGATGTCTGGAGCCCCGTGAACGGTGGGCGTGGTGGAGGATGGAGGGGTAAGGAGTGGGGGTGAAGGGGTGGGAACTGGAGGGGCGGGAGGTAGAGGTGGAGGGTGAGAGGTGGGAGGTAGAGGGTAGAGAGGTGGGAGGTGCAGGGTGGAGGGTGAAGTGAGAGGCAGAGGGGTAGGAGGTGAGGGGAGGTAGAGGGTGGAGGGTGGAGGGGTGGCTGCAAACTTTGACCAACAACTTGAGAAGGGGATTCATAGCCTCTGTGGCCTTTGCTACCTGCAGCCTCATTTCATCACCCTGAGGCTGAGGAGTGGCCACACTGGTGACAGTTCCCAGGGATCTATGTGCCTTTAGGGAGGAGAAAAGGAGCAAATCTCTTTAAGTGTCAGGCTTCCCGAGGCAAGCAGGGTCCCTGGCTCCTGGGTGCCGCCAGAGCTTGGCATGGATTGTTCTGTGTCAGATGGCAGACGGCAGGAATGAGGGAGAGAGAGGGGGAGCTGGAAGGGGGGGAAGGAGAGGGAGAATGGCTTCCCATCTTCCTAAGCAATACGGGCCTTTTCTGCAGGAGGAGGGCGGTGTTTTGGGGCCACGGGCACTGTGGAGTCAGAGAGCCCTCGCTTGAACCCAGCCGGCACCGCGTGCTCACTGTTTGACCCTCCTTAACTGTGACTGGAGCTTTCTGACACTAGCCTTCCTCACCTGCAAAGTGGGGGTACGATTCCTGTCCCCATGGAGTGCGGTGAAGACCCCCATGGCAACAGCAGACTCGGTCCCCCTGGCGCTGGAGGGAGAGGCAGGAGGCAGGGGGCTAAGTCAGGAGACAGCGGACATGGGGGAGAGTCGGGGGTGGGCAGGACTCCGCCCACGACACACTCAGGCCAGGCTGGGACTTGGGTCCAATCCAGCTGCAGCATAAGGATTCTGTCGAGGTTTCCACGAGGGGAGGGACACAGTGAGATTTGCAGGAAGATGGTTGACACTTTCCAATTGACAGGGGGCATTGACCAGACACAGGAGAGCACCGGAATGCAAGCCCCAGGGGGACAGGATGCTCATGTTTCTGCTCATTGCTACAGAAGAGTGCCTGGCACAGCATAAGTGATCAGTACGTATTTATTCAGTGACTGAATGAGTCCCCTTAGCCAGAGAGTAAAGGAATAAAAACAGTATAAACCCACCGGGACAGAGAGGCCAGGACATCTTATCCCCGAAGACAAACTCTGTCATCACACGTTCAAAAAGCTAACACAGACAGAGGAGCCGACCTGGCGTTCTGGAGGAATCTCTGGGGTCAGGGTTCCCAGAGCAGAGCCCAGCAAGCCGGTCACCCCGCAGAACCCGAGAGAACGTCCAGCCCTCGGAGGACCAGTGAGCACGAGGACCGGTGGTGCTGAAGGCTGCGTACATGACTCTGCATCCAGAGTTGGCCCAGGACTTCCCCCCAGCCGCGTGCTGCTGGGCCACACGCAGAAAAGGGTGCTAGGGGACAGGGCTGACAAGAGGCTGACAAGAGGGAAGGGGACAGAAGGTCTGAATCGCAAATAGTGTCCCCAGCCCCTCCCCCCTCCTCCAGCCCTACAAGCACATCCTCAGCGGCCAGGCCAAGGTGAGCGCCATTTGTGAGACTGTGACGGTCCCCAGGGAACACCTTCAGACGCAGACCTGGCCTGCCGCTGCCCGACCTCCCAGGAGGCACCTGTCTGTGCCCCACGGCGGGGCCCTCCCACCCAGGCCCGGCCGCTAGCCTTTCACGGCCTTCCCCCTTCATTAGCAGTAAACACCTACCAAGGCCAGTAGCCACTTGAGGAAAACCTTCAGAATGAAAGACAGATACCTAAATAAACCGATCAGAGGCCCTCGGAGGATGCAGAAATGAGTGCAGGGAAGAGGGAACTTGGAAATAACCGTGATAAATATCCTCAGAGACAGAGGAGACGATATCGTGCCCATAAAACACCAGATGCTACGGAAAAGGAACAATCGGAGAGTGAGAGGAGCTCTGGGAGGAGCTCTGCAAAACGAGCCAATAGACACGTGCAGAAGACGGACTCAAGGACACGTCCCAGAGAGTGGTGTAAAGTCCTGGAGAAGGAAAACAAGGCGAAAAGAGAGAAGCACAGGGGATCATTCTAGCAAGTCCAACACCCATACAATAGGAGTTCCAGAAAGAGAGGCAGCGGAAGCAGGAGGGTGTCCTCCTTCCTGGGGAGGAAGCGCAGGGAAAGGGGTTTGCACACACTCGTGGTGAGGGAGGGAGGCGTGTCCTGCGGGACTGCAGATAAATGGTCTGCAAGGGCGGACAGCCCCATGGGCGCAGGGTGCTGGCATTGAGCCTGCAAGTGGCGGGAGGGATGGCGCAGGGGCAGGGAGCACAGGCTGGGCTAGCGTCCCCCCGGATGTCCGCCAAGCGAGGCCGTGGGGACCACAGGCCATGGGCGGTGACTTCAGGGAGCACGCACGACCTCAGTCTGTCACGCTGAATCACAGGATGAGAAAGTTATTCTCGACGAATCTTCCTTCAGTCCTTCTAATTAGGTCAAAGATGTTCCTCAGTTGGATCTAGAATCTCTCTAACATTGGGCACCTGCAAACCATGCTTTAACATGAAAGAGCCAAGAGCAGGACCTCCAGCAGCAGGCAGTGGGTACGGCAGGGCCAGGCTCCCTCCGGAGGCTGCAGGGGAGGGTCCTTCCCCGTCTGTTCCAGCTCCCCGTGGCTCCACTGATGGCTGGCGTGTGGGCGGCATCACCGCACTCCCTGCCTCTGTCTTCGCAGCCTTCTCTCCCCGGTGTCTCTGTGTGTCCTGTTCTGTCTCTTATAAGGACACAGTCATTGGATTTAGGGCCTGTGATGGTTAATTTTATGGGTCAACTTGACCTGGGCCACAGGATGCCCGGGTATTTGGGAAAATATTCTGAGTGTGAGCATAATGATGCTTTTGCATGACAGTAACGTTTGAATCCGTAGACTGAGCAAATCAGATTGCCCTCCCCAGTGTGCGGGAACCTCTTCCAATCGGTTGGAGGCCCAAATACAGCAAGAAGGCTGCTCCCCTTTTAAAAGAGAACTATTTCCCACTGAACTGCTTTCGAACTTGAACTGAAATACCACCATTTCCTGAGTCTTGAGCCTGCTGACCTCTGGACAGTAACTATACCACTGGCTCTCCTGGCTGTCCAGCTGGCGGACTAACCCGGCAGATGTGAGGCCTTGCCCACCCCTGGAATCCTGTGAGTCGGCTCCATAGATAAATCGGCTGTTTCTCTGGGAGCCCCGCCCGAGACAGGTGGACAAGCTATACCCAGGAGTACTCGCAAATGGAGGACTCATCTTGCTTCTCTGTCTTCTTGATTGATGCTTGATTGCCTGATTGATCACTTGATTGATGCTTCAAGGCACAGCTCCAAAGATTCCCCACCCCGAAAGCCTTTCCTGGCCCCACAGGGTGACCCCTGTTCTAATCACATCTCCCAGTTGGCATGAATGAATGCTGGTCTCCTAGTCAACATTCAGTTCGTCTTTGTTGACCACAGGTGAGGGAAACGAGGACTCGCCACGCTTATATCTCGAAGGAGCTCAACTGTGTTGAACCCAGTCTTCAACTTTATTTGGCTCATTGCAGAAAACTCAGCTTTCATGCTCTGGAGCATGAAATGCCCTGCAAAAATCAATCTGAATTCAGGAACGAAATACAGATGTGTGGCGGAGAGGAAGAGCCGGGATATTAGTCCGATAGCATCTCCTTTCTCCTGCTGGAGCCTTGAGCTCCAAGTGTGTAGATGCGGTTATTATTGCAATGATAGGGATGAAGCTGAAACCTTATTAAATAGTCCACTGACCCAGAAAAGATGAGAGCAGAGCTGTCATCCTCTCCCATTTAAACATTCTGAATTTTTTGGTCTAGCGTAGGATGAAAGATTAGATGAGTGACAATTCCCTCGGTAGGATGCCGATGTAGAATAGCAATGACAATGTCTCAAATGTGAGCGAGAGCTCAGGGGAGCGAGATGCCTTGAGTCTTCGCCTGCCCGAAAGTTCAAGGCTCCTGCAAAAAGAATGAATGGCACTGCGGTGTTTTCAGCAAATTAACCAAGTCCACGCACAACTGGCTGAAGGCAGGTGGCACGAACCTGGGGGATGGGGTTGGGAGGGACCAGGTCTGTGGCAGTTTCAAAGAGCTGCTGTTCCTGTCTTGCTTATCGGCCAGAAATGCACCCGGATTGGCCCCCCCACCCCCCACACTTTGCTTCCATATTTCCCGTCTCATGCTGGCTACTCTGGTCCCCAGTCCTTTGTCTTCCATCCTCAAATGTAAGCCCTTCCGACCACCAGCGCTCACCTCTCTTCAATGGGGCCAGTCAACTGTGGACTGATTTTATTCTGCTCTCGTTCTGGACCATCTGCTCTATCTGCTTCCCTGTCTGCAGGAGTGAGTGGGGTCAAATCTCTTGGCCTGTTTGCAGGGACAAGGGAGAAGTGGCTTGTGGCCCTAGGAGATCTCTGTCATCATTTGGCTGTGTTCTGCATGGAGGCGCTCTCATCCCTATGGGGTACTGTCACCTCTTGGGACACTGCCCCTCTCTGCTCTCCCTGTCCCAGGTTCCATAGATCCGAATCTTGGGAGGGTCGCACAGAAAATGTGTTCCAAAAAATTTATATCCACTTTATCCCAAAAGGGTTTGTAAAGTGGTTGATACGATACATACATTAGTACTGGATTATGAAAGAAATATTAATAGTAATGATTAACGTGGGGGAATATAGGCCCGTGAACACTGCACCACTAGCCCATATAGCACTTTTGTATTAATTAGAAAGGCTCCCCTCCCTCTCTAGACAGGGGTCATCAACCTACATTTTGAAGCAAAAATCCTGTTTTTGTAAATAAAGTTTTACTGGAATGTCATCACTTCCATTAGTTGACATATGGTCTAGGACAGTTTCATGGCACAATGGTGGGGCTCAGTCATTATAACAAAGCCCCTGTGACCTAAGGGCTGGAATCCAGCCTCCTCTTTCCCATCTGCTGCCCCACCTCATGGTATCTTCACGGCAGCCACGTGAAGGACATAAGACAAGAGTCAGCCCAAGAGTGACAAAGACTCTCATCTTGACCAAACTTTAGACAGGCTCCTTCCTCTGAGGACTTTATCCTGGGGCCCTGTCTTTGGTTTGTAGAGTCCTATTTTAGCAAGAATTCTGCTGAGCCAGTTTATCAAGAACCTTCATCCTTGATATCTGATAAAACTCTTCATCTCCCACTTCTGATATCTGATCATGCTTGTCTGCCTTCAGAGAGAATCCGGTTGAGTTGGTTTAGACAGAATCTCTCTATGCGTAAGGTCTCCTCTTAGTATATTTTCATCCCTGATCTTCCATTCTGCTCCTTGGCTAGAAATCCCCACTTGTCCTTGCTGTATTTGGAGTTGAGTCCAATCTTTCTTCTCTATTGCAATAGCCTTAGCCCCTTGCAATAGATCTGAATGGAGTCTTCCTTACCATTTTAACAAGTGTCAGAACACTCTATTCTTTCACAGAGGTGAACATGTCACCTGAGGTCCCACGGCCAGTTAAGTGGCATCTCCAGGGCTCCCATCCAGGTTCTGTGGCAGCCGTCCCAGTGATTTTGCCCTGTGGCACCTGCCTCTTCAAGTAGGAATCCCAGCTCAGAAACTGCACACACTGAACTCTGGACTTGAGTTTCAGGGTCCCCTTTGCTTGAATAAAAGGTGGTTTCTCGCCCCAGAAGTAGAAACAAATCTCTGACTCACTCTCTTCATACCCACAGATGTCATCAGTCTTTAGGATTTAACTCTCTCTGAAGGATTTCCAAATGGCTCGTTCATTCATTTGTTCATTCCTCCAAAAACATGGCATGCCTCCAATATGGCAGGCGCTGAGTTAGCCATGAGAGTACCCCAGTGGGGGAGAAGGTGCCCACAAGAACCACCGCCAGTGAGTTGCTTAACACAATCCTACTTAATGCACTGGTTCACGGCTACATAGGCAATTAATCTTGGCCCATATCCAGGGGATGCCCCTAATGGGATCGAGATCTTCATGCTGCCTGAGAACCGGCCACTGGGCCCAAGAAGTGGACTTGCCAAGTGTTGGCAGAACTGGTCTCATCACCAACAGCCATTGGCCTTTCACCAGACCTTCACATAAAGCAACTGGAGAAAGCACAGAGCGGGAGTCATCGGGCACGACATGCTAGCATGGAGAAGGGAGCTGTGCCCCCCACCTCTGAAGCCAAGAGAGGGGCTGAGAGACCCACAAGTAGAGATGAGAGCTGCCTGCAAGAACCGATGAATGGCGTTCTGTCCGCTGGCTGCACATCTGCCCAGCGATTAGCCTGCTGTCTGCCCCTGTGCTGATCTGAGCAGGAGAAGAAAGAATAACAGCAAGAGATATAGATTAGCCAGAATTAGGTTTGGCCTGTAGATAATTACGGCAAAACAAAATTTGTCTCCCATGCAGAAATCCAGAGGTAGGCAATACAGAGCTGGCACAGTAGCTGGGCACCATGAATCCTTTGGTGAACCAGAATCCCACTCTGTCATCCTTAGGGTGTGGATTTCCACCTGCTAGCATGGAGCTCCAAGCATCATGTTTCCATCCAAGGAGTAAGAGGGAGGAAAGGTGCAAGAACACGCAAGGAGTGTCATCTGGGTCTTAAGAATTCTGGAAGATGCCTTTTGATATTTCTGTTCACATATCGTGGTTGGCCAGCACCCAGTCACGTAATCACAGCTAAAGCAAGGAGACAGGCGACATGTTTATTCGGGTAGCCACAGGCCCAGCTTTGGTTCTATACTATGGGCCATTCACCATCTTTGCCACAGCAGGGAAGAGGAAGAGGACTGGAGCAGGGCCGTCTCCTTCCCCTACCCCCAGCAACTGGCACAGTAAGCATGTATGAGTCTCCTGTGGCATGTCCCCAGGCAAGGGGATACCAGCAGTGAGTTCTGGGGGTTTTTCTGAGGACAGGAACTGAGCAGCAGTGGGAGGAGGAGGGTCTGCTCTGAAACTCCCATGTCAGGGAATCCCCGCCAGGTGCTCCTAAGAACTCACTTGTGCCCCATGAGAGACGATGCCACCCGTCACCAAGATTGCCTGGGTTCACGCCCTACTTGACCTTGGGCTTTTGCTGGGCCTCTTGCCTGAGCTCCTTATTTGTAACTGGGAATAATAATAGATCTAACTCAGGGGATATTGTGCCGATTAAGTGAGTCATCAAATGCAAAGCCCTTCGAACCGGAACCAACCAGTGGCGAGTCTGTTATTATTGCTAGTAAGATAGAACGTCAGTGGTTGGTCGGTCAATGGCCAAAGAACAAACATGGGTGGTTAGATAAGTCTCTTTTCATCTTCTTTGGTCCAACACACTGGAGACCCAGGAGAGAGAGGAATTGGGGGTGGGTATGTCAGAGGCAGACCCTTTCCCCCACACTCACATTCCAGGGAAGGGAGGGAAAACAAAGGACAGAGCAGCTAAGCCCCTTCCCACCTGGATGTCCTTTAGCCACACCTGCAGGGACTGAGGAAGGCGAAGCTCTGAATCTTATATGAGATTAGAGTTTTAAACTCTAGATTGGATTTGGCCAACTGCGGCAGCCCTAAGGGCAGTTGAAGTGTGTGGGTATGGATGGATGAGTCAGCAGGCATTTCACTGTTGGTGCAGGGGGCTGCCAGCCCCCCAGGCCAGCGCTATACCCCTGTATGCACCCTCTCTCCAGCATCCTACCCAGCGGTCCTCCAGCACCTACTGAAATGGGGCCAGTGAAAGCCAACCACATGCCCACTGCCTGGTGGGGCTGTTGGGCACAGGCCTGGAGAGCTCCAAATCCTTCTTTATGTGATAGAGAATCCAACCAGCCTCCTGCCATGTTCACCCTTTTCTTCCACTTCTGGCCTCTGGGACCCACAGTGTAAGCATCTTCCATTTGACAAATGGACGGGCATAAAGAGCTATCCTGGAACTTCCTTGGAGCATTTCTGAATCATGGGCCTTTCAATGGGCATTGACAAAAAAACATCTTCAATGTCTTGTAAAAAGCCCATGTGTTACACTTCTCTTTTAGCGTAGTTCTAGGGAGAAATGTGAATAATTTCCAGGTGATGAGGGTGTTTTCCTTTTTATTTCTGAAATTACAATCTAAACGTGGAGTGAAGGTGTCCCCGCACTGAAATCGGCAGATGCAGGCTTAAACTCCTTTCACCATTTAAATTAGCCTCATCATCTCCCAAAAGCTATTTACACTCCCTGAGCCTCCAGGCTCATGGCTCCTCATTGGAGAGGAGTGGCTGCTAACACCCAACAGACCTGGTGGGCACGAGGGTTAATGAGATGGCGCACGTGACACGGCTACCAGACCCCTGTGGTGCACCGGGAGCACTCTCCATATTGCTCGCTACGATCTGCCGTCCAGACTCAGTAGTCTGGGAACTTGGCATCAATTCCAACAAAGGTATGGGCAGATTCTGGACCCAAGTCCATCCGGGTAAAACGCCAGGGACTTCTACTCAATGCAAACACTACAAGAGGGGACACCTGGGTGGCTCAGTTGGTTAAGCATCTGCCTTCAGCTCAGATCATGATCCCAGGGTCCTGGGATCGAGCCCCGCATCAGGCTCTCTGCTCTGTGGGGAGTCTGCTTCTCCCTCTGCTGCCACTCTCCCTGCTTGTGTTCTCTCTCTCTTTCTGACAAATAAATTAATAAAGTCTTAAAAAAAAAAAACCCCACAATAACACTACAAGAGGCCACCAGGAAATCAGGTATGACTGACGCCATTTGTCACCTGCACCACGGGACGGGGCCATTTGCGCCTCTTGTTCCCTTTAGTGGGACTGATGTGTGCATCTCCTGTCCCCGCACACATTGCTTTGGCACCTCCCAGGCGGTGAGCACCTTCTCATGCACTGTTTCCCTTCCTTTCCACCACCAGTGGGGACTGACATATACTCACCCCACTTTAAAGATGAGGGAAATGAGGGCTGAAGACACTGATGAACTTGTTCCTATGACTCAGTGACAGACTGGAGGAAAAGCCCCCAGACTCAGTTTTATTGAAATATTTCACTCTGCTTTACTTTATCTGCCTGTCGGAGCCTTCAGGAAGGTAAGAGGTGGGGACACTCAACGACTGGAACAAGCGGCTGGCAGGACAGGCCCCAGCCTTGGCCCTTTACCTCTTCAATCATCACAGCAACCCTGGAGTTCCCAGGGCTGTCCCCATTTTTGAGGAAGAGAATTGGATCAAGGCTCGGGATTGAAGCAATTTTCCATGGAGTGCACCACTGGGTTCAGCCCCTGAGGCTGGATCCCCGGCTCAGGGCCACTCATGTTCTCTTTCCATTTGTCAGTCCCCCTGGCTCCTCTGGAAGTAGATTCGGGGTATGCATACATCTTACAGAAATAAATACACAGCAGGAGAAGACATCCGTGTCGCTACAACAGTGAGTCACCCATAAAATCTTAACACACATCGGTAGGCAGGGAAGAGCACGAATAGTGCAGAGTTGCAAGCTCTAAATCAAGATGTCTAATGCTGCCCTTTGAAATCCCAAGCCATTAGAGGTCTGATGTCTAAGAACATACCTTTCAGCGAGCACGCATACATACACAGGCACAGGCACACACACACACACACACACACACACACACACACACACACTCATACTCCCTCACTCTTAATAACTTCCTCTTCCCCAGTGACTCACTAATCAGTCTCTTTTGAAAAATGACTAATATCAACATTGAAGACAAGCTCCCAAGTTACCTTTCAAATACTCCCCAGGAACATGAGTGTTACAACATTAACGATACCACCTGCTGGTACCCTCAATAGGAAGTCTCTAGATTTTCATGCAACTGATGAGGTGGAAGGTTTTCAAACATGAAGATCTCTTCTCCAGCCCAGCATCTAATTTCACTGTATAAAACAGAATGTTATTTCATATGCAGCTTTTTAAGAATGCATATGAACAAGATGAATGGTGCAAACACATAAAGAATTTTAAAATAAGAATGAAAATAGGTTACATTTAGGATTTAATTGAGAGAAATCTTAGAGGCTCTTATTGTTCAATTCATTCACTCTTTCTAGATATATCTAGAACCTACTGCATGCCAGGCACTGTGTTAAACCCTCAAGGGAGCAAGCTACATAAAAGGGTTCAAACGAAACCCACAGACTGGTGGAGGAGGCAGATATGTAAATAAGTCATTTCTATGATAGAAATATGCAAAAGTTTGGTGTAAATGCAGAAGTGGGAAATAACTACATTGTTCAGAAGAATCTGGGAAGGCTTCCCGGAGGAGGCAGTATTCCCCCCCCCTCCTCCAAGGAAGAGTTCATAGAAGAGAGGCATTCGGGCTGAGAATACTGCAGGAATGTGGAGTCCTAAACATCTGTGTGTAGGTGTGGCCTAGAGCACCATGTGTTTTCTGCTTAGCATGGCTTCCTGCATCTTCTCTGGTTCCTTTGGGGAACCACCTTCCCTCTCACTGTGGTCCCCAAGGGGCTGCCCATGGAACTCAGAGGAGTGGATGCATGGTTCAAGTTGGCTAAGTTAGAATATTCCAACCCTCTGGCTACAGGAATTATTTAGAGATAGTCACATGACTTGAGCCCAACCAATCAGAGGTTTCTCTGGGATAGTCACGTGACTTGAGCAGAACCAATCAGAGGTTTCTCTGGGACGGTCATAATACTCAAGCAGAACTACTGGAAACTTCTCTGGGATTGATAGATGAATTTGATGAAAGAGAAGACCCACTTTCACTGTGGTGGTCCAGCTGGGTATACGGCACTGTGGGGTTCTGACGGCCATGTTCTGGCCCCCTGAAAAGAGCCAGTTTGCCAAATGAAGTTAGCAGAGACCTACAAAGCAAGATCTGTCTCTCTCTCTGTCTCTCTCTCTCTCTCTCTCTCTGAGACTGAGCCTCAACAACATCAGATATGCCGAACTTCCAGATTTTTTAAATCAGATTTCATTTTTTCTCAAACGGGCTGGATCTGGGCTTCTATTACTCTTAATTCATCAAGACAGCTTTGACAAATTGCCATACCTTAGCAGCTTAACAGGACTAGTGGGCAAAATAAGAATCAAGGATTGAATCATAATGATAGCAATAAGGCATTCAAGCTTTTTACTCTAAAGGCAATGGGGAGTCGGCAAGTGATTTTGACAAGCAAAGTGATACGGTCCTATTTTGTTTTAAAAAGACATCTCCATCAGGGGGATGAGTCAGGGTATCTCTCATTCATTCGTTCATGCAAATATTGTGAGAGCTTCCACCTACCCAGTGGGGGTGGAGAGAGAAGGATGCATATTTTGAAACCGATAGTTTCTCAAATATGCCAGAAGGCAGTTTTCCTCTTTACTAACTAAGATTATTTGATCAACAATGAATATTGAGATTTTTCTATGTTATATAGTGGAGTAAACACTTCAAAGGAATGTCTCTCATGCCGCAAGAGGTTCACAGGTGACGGAACATGTGTCACAATTAGCGAGCACATTGATCAATAAAGGAAACAAAGGAACAGTCACAAGAGGGATGTTGTCCCAGTGTTTTTCTGCACATCTAACTGGCTGACTGCAGCAGCTTTGCCCTGGATGTTTTCTTCTTCGTACCCCTGAATTAGAAGTCACTCGGTGTTGGCCTAAAAGCCTCGACCTTTGATAAACCTTTAAGAGGTAAGAGGTAATGCCAGGCGCAGAACCTGAGCTAGCACCAAAGCTAAAGTATGTCTTTAATGTGCAAAGGCTGCCCAGAACCCACAGGAGACACATCACCGAGGCCCAGGACTCTGAGCCAACACACCAGCGGCAGGACCTGCTTCCGGTCCTGACTAACCTTGTGGCCTTGACCAGTCGTAGCCTGTCTCTGAACCTCTGTTTTGCTCTTCTGCAAAACAAGTGGAAGCAATGGCCACAATCGCCAAACTGTGGAGAGAGCCAAGATGCCCTTCAACAGACGAATGGATAAAGAAGATGTGGTTCATGTACACAATGGAATATTACGCCTCCATCAGAAAGGATGAATACCCAACTTTTCTATCAACATGGATGGGACTGGAGGAGATTACGCTGAGTGAAATAAGTCAAGCAGAGAGTCAATTATCATATGGTCTCACTTACGTGTGGAGCATAAGGAAAAACATGGAGGACATTGGGAGAAGGAAAGAAAGGGTGAATTGGGGGGAAATTGGAGGGGGAGACGAACCATGAGAGACTGCGGACTCTGGGAAACAAAGTGAGGGTTTTGGAGGGGAGGAGGGTGGGGGGATGGGCGAGCCTGGTGGTGGGTATTGAGGAGGGCACGTATTGCATGGAGCGCTGGGTGTGGTGCATGAACAACGAATCTTAGAACACTGAAAAAACAAAATAAAATTTAAAAAACATTAGTGGAAGCATAACAAATAGCCCAAGCTAAAGAATTACGGATTGAATTAGATGAAATAAGACAAGACTCTCTAAAGCTAAAATTCAAACTATCAAAACAGTTATGTAAAGTATGTATTTCTATAAAAGATGTATATTTTTAAACCCAAGTATAATTAACAAAGTGTAACCTTAGTTTCGGGTGTACAATAGAACGATTCAACAATTCGACAAATTTCTCAGTGCTCATCATGGTAAGCGTACTCTTCATCCCCTTCACCTTTTTCACTCATCCCCCTACCCACACCCCTTCTGGTAGTTCAAACACTAGTTTGTTCTTTGTGTTTAAGAGTCTGGTTTTTTGTTTGTTTGTCTCTTTTTTCCCTTTGTTTTGTTTCTTAGATTCTATGCATGCATGAAATCATATGGTATTTGTCTTTCTCTGACTTATTTTATTTCACTATTCATTATGCCATGTTGTTGCAAACTGCAAGATTTTTTTAATTAAAGATTTTATTTATCTGAGAGAGAGAGAGAGAGAGAGAGAGAGAGAGAGAGAGCGCATGAGCAGGGGGAGGGGCGGAGGGAGAAGGAGAAGCAGACTCCCTGGTGAGCAGGGAGCCTGATGCAGGGCTTAACCCCAGGACCCTGAGATCATGAACTGAGCACATACTTAACCAGCTGAGCTACCCAGCTCTCCCACAAATGGCAAGCTTTCATTCATTTTTATGGCTGAGTAATATTCCATTGTATGTACATATACACCACATCTTCTTCATCCATTCATCTATTGATGGACACTTTGGCTGCTTCCGTATCTTGGTTATTGTAAATGATGCTGCAGTAAACATGGGGATGCTTGTATCTTTTTGACTTAGTGCTTTGTTTTCTTTGGATAAGCTCAGTAGTGAAATTATCAGTAATTATGATAATTCTATTTTTAATTTTTTGAGGAATCTCCATTCTGCTTTCCACCGTGGCTGCACCAATTTACATCCCCACCAACAGTGCACTAGGCTTCTTCTCCACATCGCTAATACTTGTTAATTCTTGGTTTTTGATTTTAGCCATTCTGACAGGTGTGAGGTGGTATCTCACTGTGGTTTTAATTTACATTTCCCTGATGATTACTGATGCTGAGCCTCTTTTCATGTGTCTGTTGGCCATTTGTATATCTTCTTTGAAAAAATGTCTATCCGGGTCCTCTGTCCATTTTTTATTTAAATTATTTGTTTGGTTTGGTGTTGAGTTATAAGTTCTGAATATATTTTGGGTATTAACCCTTTATTGGATATATCACTTGCAAATATCTTCTCCCATTCAGTAGATTACTCTTTTGTTTTGTTCATGCTTTCCTTCACTGTGCAAAAGCTTTTTTATTTTGTTGTAGTACGAGTAGTTTAATTTTGCTTTTGTTTCCCTTGCCTCAGGAGACATATCTAGAAAAATATTTCTATGGTCGATGTCAAAGAAATTATTGCCTATGTTTTTTTCTAGAATTTTTATGGTTTCGGGTCTCATGCTTAGGTCTTTAATCCATTTTAAGTTTATTTTCGTGCATGGTGTAAGAAAGTGGTCTACTTTAATTCTTTTGCAAGCAGCCTCCAGCTTTCCCGGCACCATTTGTTAAAGAAACTGTCTTTGCCCTCACTGTATATTCTTGCCTTTGTCATAGGTTGATTGACCATATAATTGTGGATTTATTCCTGGGCTCTCTAACCTCTTCTGTTGATCTATGTGTCTGTTTTTGTGCCAGTACCATACTGTTTTGATTACTACAACTTTGTAGTCTATCTTGTAATTGAGGGTTATGATACCTCCAGCTTTGTTACTTTTTTTTTTTTTTAAGATTGCTTGGGTTATTCAGGGTCTTCTGTGGGTCTATACAAATTTTAGGACTATTTGTTCTAATTCTGTGAAAAATGCTACGGTATTTTGATAGGGACTGCATTAAAACTGTAGATTGCTTTGGGTAGTATATACATTTTAATATTAGTTGGTTCTTCCAATCCATGAGCAGGGAAGGTCCATATATTTATGTCATCTTCAATTTCTTTCATTAATGTTTTATAGTTTTCAGAGTGCAGGCCTTTCACCTCCTTGGTTAAGTTTATTTTATTATTTTTATATTTTATTATTTTTGGTGTAATTGTAAATGAGGTTGTTTTCTTGATTTCTCTTTCCCCTACTAATTTATTTTAATGTATAGAAAAGCAATACATTTCTATATATTAATTTTTTAAAGATTTTACTTATTTATTAGAAAGAGAGAGAGAGTGAGAGACAGCATGAGAGGGGAGAAGGTCAGAGGGAGAAGCAGACTCCCTGTGGAGTTGGGAGCCCGATATGGGACTCGAACCCAGGACTCCGGGATCATGACCTGAGCCGAAGGCAGTCGCTTAACCAACTGAGCCACCCAGGTGCCCCTCTATATATTAATTTTGTATCTTGTGACTTTACTGGGTTCACTTATCAGTTCTAGTGGTTTTTTTGGTGTGTGTGTGTGTGTATGTGTGTGTGGAAAAACATCTATAATCTTATTAAGGCATTCCTCGGTCATCGGTCACACATTCTTATTAGTCAGGCCTGTGTTGGGGTCACACTAATAATGGGAACATGGTTCCAAGCTTGTGGGGACAGAAACGAAGTGGGAGAAAGATGTCCACCAACTACAAGGATGGTCATGTGATAGTGGAGGTCTGTACAAGGTACTCTGGTAGCAGAGAGGATGAAACACGGAGCTCGAACGTGTTTCCCTCCTAAGTCATGGTAGCCATCATGGAGAGGACAATACCTGAGTCGGAAGTGATGTCACAACAATAATGTTCTAGGGAAATCTGCCAGGTGGTGTGGAAGACTGGAGAGTGGGAGGTGGGGAGCAGCCAGGATAGCTCTCTGGGCAGGGCTGCCTCTCTCTGTTGTCATTCTGGCCTTGGCACACAGTCCCTGCCTCTATGGTCCTGCCCAGCTCCAGCTCCAGCTCTCACTAAGCAGGTCCTCTGAGGGGCCAGCTGCTGCAGAGATGTGCCCCCAGAGCTCCATGACGGCACCCTCCCCACTGCCCTGTCCCTGTGTCCCTCTAGCTCCAGGGTATGCAGTTTCTTGCTGCTGCTAATCTCTGTGTTGCCTCATCCATTTGCTCCTCAATACAGAAGAAAAACATCCACGTCACCAACTCCCTCTACTAAGTTCCCTCTGTGTGAGATACTCAAGGTAGTTTCTATTTTCTGCCTGCATCCTGACCTGTTTGCAAAGGTCAATGAATTAGTCCGAGCAAATGATGGTTAATGGATGGAGGCAGAAAGGTGAACCAGGATTTCGAACCTCAGTGAACATGGGAGCAAGAGAGGAAATTTGGGGGGATGGTTCCCACGATGACTGTACCGGCCAATCTGCAAATGGATCATGAATGTATCAGAGCTTAAATTCATTCATCCGATTCCTGGGCCTTCACTGATGGGCTATGATTTGTTTATGCCTTCATGTCTGCGATGCCAACGTGAAGTCAACAAACACATGTAAAATTTCTGCTTTCAGCATGGAAAGTTCCTCCTGCAATATACAATTTTTATTGCTCTTTCAAAAAATAATAACAGTGCCCAATAAATGTTGATGGTGATGAAATCTCTTGTGTTAAAAGAATGTTTGTTTACTACTGTAGAGAAAAGTCTGGTTCCTGCATCAAAATACTTAACAACTTACACGTGCCTTCCCTGGTGGTGAAAGGAAGCAATCTCATTGGCGTTGAGTTCCAGAGGTTCATTCTAATGACCAGTATCCTGCAAACTGAAAAAACTGGTTTCATGTTTTCCTTTTACATAAGTATGACATTGACTTTCCTTTTTTTACATTTGGCACTTTATAATTTTTATTGATAAGTCCACAGCCAATTTTATTATTGCTCACTTGAAGGTAATATGTCCTTTTTCTTTTAATCTTTGGCAGTTTCTCCATGATGCCCTAAGATGCAGTTTTCACTTATTTGTGGAACATAAGGAATAGCATGGAGGACATTAGGAGAAGGAAGGGAAAAATGAAGGGGGGGAATTCAGAGGGGGAGAGGAACCATGAGAGACCATGGACTCGGGGAAACAAACTGAGGGTTTCAGAGGGGAGGGGGGGGATGGGTGAGCCCAGTGATGGGTATTAAGGAGAGCACGTATTGCATGGAGCACTGGGTGTTACACCTAAACAATGAATCATGGAACACTGCATCAAAAACGAATGATGTACACTATGGTGACTAACGTAATAGAAAAAAACAGAAGTTAAGAGGAAAAAAAATAACAGAGATTGAAAATCCGTATCACGTGACTTTAACATTTGTAGCCATGTCCCCATGGGCCTCCCTGACCTAAACCTCTGTCTCCTCGAATGTCTGCCGCATGTGGCTGCTAAATGCATCGTCCTCAATTACACTATTCAACTCCCCGTGGGCTACAGAAGAAAGCCTGAATCCAGCGGGGAAGCTCTTCACCAGCAAACTCTAACCCACATGGTTTCTCAAAAGATTAAAAATGGAATTACCCTACGATCCAGCAATTCTACTTCTGAGTACATTCCCCGCCCCCTCCCCCGCAAATTGTTCATAGCAGCATTGTTCACAATGGCCAAAAGATGGAAGCAAGCCAAACGTCCAAAAACATGGGAGTGGATAAAAAAAATGTGGTTTACCCATATAATAGGATACTATTCAGCCTTTAAAAAAATGGAAATTCCAACATATGCTATAACCTGGACTAACCGCCCTCCCTCACATGACAGCTACCATTATCAGAAAACGACAGCCCCTCACAGCAGAGCACACACTCCTCCTATAGCACAAAGGCTGGTGTGACTTCACCTGGCACCTCGTCCCCAGGGTGGGCCCACAGTGACACTGCCCCCGATTTAGGATTTAATCTTGCAAAGCACGTGGAGATCTCGACTTATTGTAATTTCTGAGCACATGGATCTTCCCTGCACTGGGTATGAAGGACTCTGAGAACTGGCTGGTCCTGCCCCAACCTATCACCCCGGAACATGGCACTGGATCAGCCATCTTGAGGCAGAACTTGTCCAACAAGCGTTCTTTAAGTCTCTCTTTCCAAGTAACTGACCTGTGGTTGGTTTGGCCAACAGAGGTATTAAGTCAGGGTATCTGAGACTCCGTCAAAATGTTTCTCTATTCTCCAGCAAGAGCCTTGCCTTCTCTTCATCTGTAGGAGGGAAGGCTGCCCCCCGCCAGTCCATCTCCCACACAGCAGCCAGAATGATCCTGTACGGAGTGGCCAGCGCCACCTCTATTGAAAGCATAGATCAGATGATGTCACTGCTCCGTCGAAAGCCTGGCAATAACATTCCATTCTCTCGGGATAAATCTCTATTACCCTCTGTTTCGCCTCTCCCCCTGGCCTTATCTCCGCCACTCTCCCTGGTGCTCACACTGCTCCAGTCGTGTCAGTCTCTTCGCTGTTCCTGAGACACACCAAGCACACTCCCATCTCAGGGTCTCCATGTTGCTGCCTCAAGAGGGTACCCCAGGATTGCCACAACTCACGCCTAACTTCCTCCAGCTCTCTGCTCACATGTCCCTGTATCAGAGAGGTCTTTCTCTGACCCCTCCCCGCAAAGTGGACACAAGCCAGACCCCCACCTGTGGTTCACTTCATGTTGCCACAGAATTTGGCAGCACTTGTCATCCTCTGACATATTACATACATATTTATTTGTTTGCTCTATGCCTCTGTCCATTAGAAAGTATGCAGCAAGAAGGCAGAAACTTGATCAGGTCAAGTGCACCATTCACTGCTGCATCCATAGCCCAACATGATGTGGGTACTTGGTACCTCACTACTGGGTGGATGGAGGCATGGATGCACAGATGGATGGATGGATGGATGGATGGATGGATGGATGCGTGGATGGGTGGATGGATGCGTGGATGGGTGGATGAATGGTTAGATGGATGATGCACGCATGGATGGATGGATGGATGCATGGATGGATAGATGGAAGGATGGACAGATGAATGAATGAATGAACGAATGAATGAATACCTATGAAGACTGCACAGGTTGTCAGGTCCAGCACAAGGGAGTAATGCAGAGTGCCACAGTAGGTAGCGCCAACCTATAAATATGGAAACTCTACACCACCTTCTTCTCTTCTTTCCTTATCTCAACCCCTATATGACCATAGGGAATTCTTACAAAATCCTTGTGGCAACTGTCACAAGATAGAGTTCACATTTAATAATCTTACGCTCAGGGTCCTACACAAGGAGACATGAGTAAGCCAACCCCTGTCTTGTATCAAGTCTTGTAAATATGCTCTCCACCATCTGTCCCTGTTGTCAAAATGCCATTCAGACTTCAAAGCCCATCTCCTCCAGAAGCCTAAGCAAGGCATATGGGATCTGTCACTTCTCACAACTCTCTGAGTATTGCGTTCCCACTTACCTCTTTTATGATTCATATCCCTCCCTGTCTTTTCCTCACTTGAAAAAGGAGGGGGCAACCTATATAATGAATATAACCTATAGCTATAGGTTATTATTATAACAACTAATAACTAATAACAGGCCTTATTGAGGCTTCTTGAGGGTAGAGTTTGTTGTCTTAATGTTTCTGTCCTTAATGCCCAAGCTTTGACCCTTCTGCGGTATTATTTACTGACTGATGAATGAATGAAGGCTACTAGTCGGGGAAGGGATTCAGAGCTGTGGGGAACAACGCAGGAACAAAACTTCAGAAATCTTAGTGTTTTTGTTGTATGCTGACATTTCAAAAAATGCTGACCCCATTTCCTGACATTGCATTCATCGCCTCGGTTTTGAGTATCTTCTGTAGGACAGCCTCTAATTTATTGGACCCATTTGGAGGTTTGTTTTCTGCTTTCATATTCTGCTCCCAGATTTCATTCCAGTTTCTCTGACGTTAAGTTGAGACCCGGATCCTTATTTCTAAAATTTATTATCTAACATAAACACTCTCTGCCCAATTGCAGGAGCAATTTACATTCAGGAGATGGAAAAGTCCCTTTAAGGGATAAATTGGATTCTCTTGTATCTCACTTTTATATCATCATGGAGCCATAAACTCTCAAAATGCTGGCCTGTAACAGAAGGGAAACCAAGCTCTGTGCCTGCAAATAACGAAGTTACTCTTGAAATTGAATTGAAATTTCCTCAATGACATTTCTGTGTGTCTTCCATTTTTTTTCCATCTGAAGATTTCTTTCTAGTTGCTATGACTCCAGTACCATAGTAATGAAGAGTACTGCTGTGGTCCCTCTTGCATCTGATGAGAACTGGCAGGTTACTTTGGCACAGTGATGGCAGGGAAGGACTGGGAAGATATTGAGACCTATAAAAATAGGTCCTATCAGTTTTATACTAGGTTTACTGATTATTATTGTTTTATTATGGATTTCACCAAAGGCTTGGAGGGTGCTAGGCAGGCATTGTGTCAGGAGTTCAACACGGATCATTTATTCCACATTCACATAAGCCCATTTTAAAAGTGACAAAACTGAGGCATGATGAGATGAAATCTCTGAGCTCTCATAGCTGGCATAAGTTGTGGCCTCAGGACTCCAAACCAGGCAGTCCAATCTAATGCTCATGTCTGATAGATGTGACCCCAGGATAGAGCTGAGTCCAAGTGCAAAATGCCAAAATTTAGGATTATATTAAAGCGATTTCCATAGCTCTGAATTTTTATCAAATATATTTCCTTTCCTTCCAAATTACTCCCTCTCCCCAATTATGTAGTTTTCAACAAAGAACTAGGAAAAAATATATATATAAATGGGAAACATAAGGTACTTTTAATCAGCATGACAATACACTAATATCTATAGAAAAAATACATTGTATATTTGAATATACATGTGATTATTAATGTATACATAAATAAAACCCTGCTGCTTAAAAAAAAAACTAACAAAAAATAAAGTTCATGTTTGAGAAACACCTTCCCTTTAGGGAGAAATTTAATTATGCTTTGATTTTCTTCATTAAAAAGGATGAAGTGCTCATTACAGAAAATTTCAAAATGGAGAAAAGAAGGAAAGGGGTTTGCGTGGAATCTCCCTTTGACGCCAGCACATGGGGAAATCTCCTTTGAGTCTTTCCTGTTCAATAAGTAGACTTTCGTTTACAGTGTCATGCAATTTTATAAACTATAATTTTCTCTTAAGATCATACCAATAACTGCTTTTAATAGTGCAGAGTTTTCATAGGAAGCGTTCACCATATGGGTGTACCATCGTCTCAAGTCTCTCAAAAGAAGGTATACAGCTTACAAAGCCATTTTCTTTGTTTTGAGTTCTTTCAGGATGATCGGCCATCATAAAACGTGCTGTATTAAATACCCTCACACTTAGAGCGTCTTATGCAGGCCACACTGGAGCTTTACCATACACTCCAAGAAGTGAAATCAGTGCATCAAATTGTACGAATATTTGCAAAGTACTTGATTCTTATTCTCAAGTATCTTTCCAAAAGGGTTGTAACGGCTTCTGCCACCAGAGAGTAAGATTCAGACTGCCCAGAGGACATTTTTCCAGAATGCTCTGTTTTAGGAAATACCCGTTTCCTCCCAAAAGCAAAGCCTGGCCTAGATACCATCATCGATGACCCCAAAGCCTGGCCGATCCTTAGTGACGAATTTTATCCTGGCTTCTCTGTGTTCTGCACTGCTTTGAACATGCTCTCCCCAAGCACTTCCCACATTGGCTGAGATGGTCATTATATGTCTGCCTCCCTAACCCAGCTCTGAGTCAGGTGGCTGGCATACAGCAGGTGCTCAATACATACTTATGAAGCATCTGGGTTTTGAAGAAATAGCCCACGTACTTATGTATCAGGGTTTCTTTCTTTTTTTTTTTTAATTTTACTTGTTCATTTTTAGACAGAGAGACAGTGAGGGGAGGAGCGGAGGGGGAAGGAGAGGGACAAGCAGACTCTGTGCTGAGCGCGGAGCCCGACACGGGGCTGGAGCCCATGACCCCGAGATCATGACCTGAGCCGAAACCAAGAGTCAGATGCTGAACCCCTCAACTGCTCAACCAACTGAGCCACTCAGGTGCCCCTGGATCAGGGTTTCTGTTGTGCTGTCTGGCATACAGTAAGTGCCAATTAAATACTTACTAACTCAATGAATGTAAACCCGAGATTTGAACTCACTAGCAGGACACATCCTTTCAATTCCTTGGGCCTCAATCCCTCATTAAAGGTATAAACATGTATAAATACCTACTGTGTGCCCGGACCTATAATGGGTGATTAGGAAAGACATAATTCTGAAAGCCTCTTCTAGAGCAGGGGTCCTGCGCAATACAGGCAAGCAGAGAAAAGTCCTCACTGAAATATGAACAGAACTCACATGGATGCCCAAAGGAGAAACCACCCAAGGGAGGGGAGCGTCTTCATACAGGAGCAGACTCGGAGCTGAATATGATCGCAGGAGGTTACTGTGCCCCCTGAAACATATGTCCAAGGCCTAAGTCTGCTATCTGCAAATGTGACCTTATTCAGCAACAGCGTCTTTGAAGATGTAAGTACATTAAGTAACTCGAGATTCGATCACCCTGGGTTTAAGGTGAGCCCCACGTCGTTCAATCCCCCAGGAGCCCCGTGGATGGAGATCACTCTTCTTGTTAATAGAGAAACAAACTCAAATCAGAGTGGCAATGGACTTGCCCAAGGGCTTCTGCACCAGGAACACAACATGAGAACTCTCAACACCAGCCTTCAAAGCAGTGAGTGACAGGCCACGCCCCTGTCTACACCCGGGGTGCCCTTGACCCCTCGCCCTACTGTCAGGAATAGAGTCTGGGTCTCTCTCCCTCACAATCTCATTCCCTGTGTTCCGCCACTTGGAGGGTTTAGGTCAGAGATTAGGTTCCTCTGTTCACAAATTCCACTGGTCATCAGAAGAGACCCAAACTGGGAGCCAGGGAGGGCAGGCCACTTACTGCCCTTCCCCAACTAAAGCCACTGGTTAGGAATATCTTGGCTCTTCCCTTCCTTTACCTACATTGCCATTACACAAGTGACACGCCCCGATGGCCAAAGACATGAGATAAGCAGCCCGGCCATATTGCGACACTTGGCAGTCTCTACTACCGCTCAGACAAATTTGATTTCCCAATTAACTGGATTGGCCAATGACAAGCATCATCCCAGCCTCATTCTGCAAGCAATTTCCTAGGAAAGGCACATAGGCAATTTCCCCAAATTATCAGGAGTTAAGACAGTTTATCTTTACAGAATTCAGGAAGCATAATTATGAGAGAGTGAGCCTATTTACCAAAAAAAAAAAATTGTTTTAAACTATAAACACACAAGCATTCCAAGCAAGGGGCATAAATCCTATCTCCATCACTTCATGCAACGCAAACTGGAAACCGGTGCTGTCCCCACAGGAAAATAAGCAACTTGTCAGGGCATTTCAAGAACTTCAAGGAGGGAGGAGGTTGAAAATTGTCTACTTAAAATATAGTTTTATTTGCATGTGCAAGCAGAAGCCTAGGGGTTTTGCTATTGCATGAGAGTCACGTGATTTTTTCCTTCATGAAAGCTTTGGTAATGGACAGATTCTACGTATACATATGAGCGGATGACTGGGCTCCGCAGTTCACCAGTCCAGACACAGTGAGAGCTGGTGACTTGCGGTGACCACCTACTGTTTGCTCCTGGGTAGTTACTTTTCTCCATGAGACCCAGCGGTCTCACCTGTAAAATGGGGCTGATAACGGGAACCACATCGGTTGGCCTATCGGGATCAGGTGAAGTCACACCTGCAAAGCACTTGGCAAATGTTGATGGCCATCATGGGTGTAGCATCCTACAAGCACGAAGATTTTTGTTTTGTAACTTCCAATTCCATGTTCCAAATATGGGGACTACCCGCTGCATCGTAATGCTAACTGCAGGTAAATAAGAACAAGGCTTGGTTCCAAGTCCTGCCCTGGGAAGGACTCCTGTTCTCGTCTTATTACCACCCAAAGACACAAAATGTCAAAAATCTCATCGGTGTGTGCCTTTTTACATGTTACCATTTCAAAATGAAATTGTCTGTGGCAAACACAAATGGTGAACTAAAAGAGGGTGTTTGACAATCGCCAAACTGTGGAAAGAGCCAAGATGCCCTTCAACAGACGAATGGATCAAGAAGATATGGTCCATATACACAATGGAATATTATGCCTCCATCAGAAAGGATGAATACCCAACTTTCGTATCAACATGGATGGGACTGGAGGAGATTATGCTGAGTGAAATAAGTCAAGCAGAGAGAGTCAACTAACATATGGTCTCACTTACGTGTGGAGCATAAGGAAAAACATGGAGGACATTGGGAGAAGGAAAGGAAGGGTGAGTTGGGAGACAATGGAGGGGGAGATGAACCATGAGAGACTGTGGACTCTGAGAAACAAACTGAGGGTTTTGGAGGGGAGGGGGCTGGGGGGATTGGGTGAGTCTGGTGGTGGGTATTGAGGAGGGCACGTATTGCATGGAGCACTGGGTGTGGTGCGTGAACAATGAATCTTGGAACACTGAATAAAAAAAAAAAAAAAAAAAAAAGGATCTGGGGTGCCTGGGTGGCTCAGTTGGTTAAGTGTCTGCCTTCAGCCCAGGTTGTGATCCCAGTGTCCTGAGACCGAGCCCTGCATCGGGCTCGCCGCTCAGCAGGGAGCCTGCTTCTCTTTCTCCCTCTGCAGCCCCCCTCCTTGTGCTCTCTCTCTCTCTCTAATAAATAAATAAAATCTTTAAAAAATTACAAATAAGATCTATATTTAACTCTATACTCCACAGCAAAAAGTAAAAATAAAAAATAAAGGATTCACTTCTTTATTTTCTCAGTGTATTCAATAAAGTGACAAAAAATGATAAACTTTATACAAATCAGAGTTTGTACACCTTTAGACCATCTGTAGCAAAAGAGACGAAGCATGAGAGACTGTGGACTCTGAGAAACAAACTGAGGGTTTCGGAGGGGAGGGGGGTGGAGGGATGGGCGAGCCTGGTGGTGGGTATTGAGGAGGGCACATATTGCATGGAGCACTGGGTGTGGTGCATGAACAATGAATCTTGTAACACTGGAAAAATAAAATAAAATTAAAAAAAATTCAATAGTATAGAATTGAAAATTGATCTAAAAAAAAAAAAAGCATTGCTTGCTGCACAGATAAAGTTTAAGTAGAGAAAGGAGCTTGCTAGTGTTAAACTAGCAGGATTAAACTATTACTGGTCCTAAAGATAAAAAAGGGATTTCCCAAAGTAAAAAGGTTACCCAAAAAAAGTATTCCTGACAAAAATGTGACAGTAAGCAAATATTTTGTCAAGGCTGAGTATGTTCACGGCTCAGAACTCCAAGGCAAAGCTGGAAAGGTTTCTCCTGCACCTGATGGGACTCCTGCCTCCAAAAGGAGGGACGGCTGTGGGTCTGATGGGCTGAGACATCGATGGGACCAGGAAGCTTTGAGACTGTGCATTAATTTACGTGTGAGGCAAAACTGCGGCTGGAAGCACAGGAAAGTGAAGAACAAGTCAGCCACACTTCACCAAGAGCGCTGCCCAAGGGGGTCAAAGACACCGTCCTGGGGGGTGGGGGGTTCGGACATTTTCAGAGCAAAATCTGATCAAAGTAATCCCACTGGTGAAAATTTTCTCCGAGAGAAGCTCGAAAATGCTGCCCCAAGCCCACTCTGATTAGCATTTAGATCCCTGCTCAGTTCAAAACTGTGAATAAATAGTTGCCCTTTATAGGCTCCTATGTGTATCTAAAAATGCAAGAGGGGAGAGGGTCCCTGGTGGCCCTGCCTCACCTAAGCCGCGAGCTCCCTTCAAATCAGCTCATTTTCCCTGAAGAGAGGGACATAATGCGACACCATCTGCCACAGACCGAGGAGACTCCGAGAAGCCATTATTGTTCATTTCTTTTTTTTTTTTTTGATGAAACGTAAAGTATTATCTTATATATCAAAAGAATCATGGCTACGTAATGGAGTGGAATGAACAATGTCAAGACATTTTTCACATCAAATGAGATTTCAAGGGAATTTCATGTCTGTGGCACACGACTTTGGGCCCCAGCAGAGACTTCTTTTTTTTTTTTTTTAAGATTTATTTATTTGAGAGAGAGAGAGAGCAATGAGCACAGAGCCTGACACGGTGCTCGACCTCACGACCCTGAGATCATGACCCCAGCTGAAACCAGGAGTCAGACGCTTAACCGACTGCATCTCCCCGGCACCCCTCGAGTGTGGCTACTTTGAAAAAAGCAACATGCATTTGTCTGTATAAATTATGGCATCGGAGTCCTGGCACATAAGGAGTGGGGGATTTATAAATTCATCTGCTGAATTAACACAACACATTGTACAGCATTATCATATATCCCTATGCACAGTGTGCACAACACATAATCTCAAGTCTGAACACACCAACACATTGAAAAAGGGATTTATTGAACTATGTGGGAAGGCTGGTGAGTGACTGAGTGAATGAGCAATGGGTCCTCGGCGAGCACTCTCTTCATTGCACCGAACAACCTCTTTTCTACTACATACTGCTACTATTGCTACTACAACTACCTCTTCCTCTTCCTCCTTCTTGTTCTTATTCATTGTGTTGTGTTTGTTATTTGTAGTAAAATTATGCATGGACGTATTTCAAAGGCTCAATGCTTCTGCAAGTTTAATTATAAAGAGCAACAACCCCTATCACTTTCTCCCCATCTCTCCCTCTCCATCCATCCCATCCAGGTGACAGTTTTGGTACGTTTAGCTCCTCCTCTGTCAATGACAGAGGTAACTTGGGCATTTCAGGCTCCATCCGTTGGCCTCCCACTCCGAAAGATGAGGACGTAGCAGTCTTTCCTCCTCGAAATCCCCGCGAGACATGCCCAGCCTCGCATTCCACCATTCCCCAATGGAGTGGTGTATTTTTGGTTAGATCACCTTTTAGGGCCGCCATGATGATGATTACACTTTACAGAGCTAGCCCATGTCATAAGCTGTAATACACACCGATGACATCCTGTGCAACACTTCCATTCCCTGGAGTTAATAACCGTGTTATTTTTGGTTGAGCTTTTTCCTAAACTTCTCAGTCATTCACCTTCAGAGTCTTCCCCAGCTAAAGAACTTCCTCTCAAGGCACCCAGATGCATCAGGATGCCATCAGCCCATGCTTCCTGAAGAAATCTGTCCCATGGTGTTTCGATCCACCCAGACAGCACTGGTCAGGGTCTACACCATAGGCGCAGCGGACATCCTTGAACCCTCCTTCATCACCATCCTGGAGATTCCCTATGCCTCTCTTCTCTGCTAGAGCCCTACTTCCACCTTCCATCTTTTCCTTCTTCTTGATTTAGTCCTTCATTTTTGTGGAGTCCACCTCTTTTTCTGACAGTTACTTGAGAAAAGATGAAACGAGGTACGTTTTTTGGAGACCTTAAACTTGTGAAAACGTGCACCCTCACACTTGATTGACTAGCACGTCTCCACTGCTTACTGGTGCCTGATGAACCCCAAACAATCTGATTCCTTAGCCTTTATGGCCTGCCACTCTCCTGTGCAAGCATATGGGATCTGAAGTTTGTTTGGATGGGCATCTGTTTCTGGTCCCTCACGGTATCTCTGGTGGGCCCTTCAATCTGGAAACTCATGTATTTCAGGTCCCGGAGACATTCGTTAATTATTTCACTGATGATTTCTCCTGCCCTGTTTTCTCTCTTCTCTCTCTCTCTTGATGCTGGGATTACTGGATCGGTCCTCGCATTTTCTTGTATCTTCTCTCACATTTTCTTTGTCTTTCTGTTTTACTGTATGAGGGATGTCAACTTTGTCTTCTAACACATCTTCTGAGTTTTTCATTGCTACTGTCATATTTTTAACTTGTAAGAGCTCTGAAGTTTGTTCTCTGAATTTTAAATAAACATAGCGTTCCTTATTTTATAATCGCAAAAATCTGTTTATCCCTCTGGAAATACCGATCATAGTTATTTGGATGTTTTCTTCTCCTTGCATAGCGTCTGCTTATTTCAAGTGTTTTTTCCCCCTCTGTCCACTTGATTGTTTGGATTTCACTGTTTGTGCCAGAAGATTTCATGGGCTGTCTGATAATCCTTGGTCATTGGTAACCTAGTTGGCAGCTTCTAGCGAGTGAGTGGGGTTTGTTGGCTGTGAAATACACGCTAAGGGGCAGTGGTGAAGCTATGAGGTCACAGTCTCTTACCCTTGGCTCATCCCCACTGAAGTCACATCCTGGCTGAAATCACAGTGTCCTGCCTGGAGGAAGGCCTGAATGCACTACTCTCAGAGGCCAGCTGGAGTGGGGGAAGGCTGTGTATTTTCGCATCTGGTTGGTATACTATTTTCATAGAATGTCCCAACTCAAGTAGGCTTGATATCCTTCAGATACCATCTTAGTCTTCTGCTTGGGCAAAGTTATTCAGATGATTATTCAGCCACTGAGTTATTCGCGGTGGGCAAGCAGCTCTGGGGTTCTCAGAACTCCCTAAAAGGCTTTCAAACAATTCATCTTACTTTACCCTCTTTTTCACCTCCCATCTCCCCTCCAAAGATGCTGATTACACCTTCAGGGGATTCTTCGGCGTCCATCAGCGCTTGCCCCAGTGACAGCCTGGAATTTACATTTTTGGACACTAATCATTCAACCACTCTCCCTCTTCTTTCGGACCACGCCCCCCCCCCCCCCATGTGTTTCTACAGTCTCCTCTTTCGTCTTCCCCATTCTT
Organism: Potos flavus; assembly: GCA_028534135.1. Classification (NCBI taxonomy): domain Eukaryota; kingdom Metazoa; phylum Chordata; class Mammalia; order Carnivora; family Procyonidae; genus Potos; species Potos flavus. The sequence goes on along the minus strand of CM052899.1, from coordinate 172,647,665 downwards.
GGGAGTCTGTCACTTTTCAAATCCTCTGGTTGTCATTTTTCTGGGGTTTCAGGAGGGACAAACTGTAGAGACATGTGCATGCGTGTGTGCCTGATCTGCATCTTCACCTAGAAAGTCAAGACTTTCTTTACCACATCTTCCAAAACGGTCTGAGTTAGAAGAAGAGCCACCAGGCACACTGCGAGACCCCAGGTGAACAAATCTGGAGCCACTCGTGTCAGCCCCCTCCTCTGGGAAGAGCAAGAAGATTTTGCTCGTGATACCTTCGCTTTCCAAAGCCTCTCCCTGGCCTCCTGCCTCTGCAGACAGACTCACCTTGCCTGCCTGTTGGAGCGCAGGGCTGTGCACGCGTGGGGAGAAGCGAAGGCCCCGAAGAAGAGGCTGAAATGCAGAGCTTGTAACCAAAGCCCGAGGCCAGCACGGAAGCTTCCCAAGAGGGACAGCACTTCCACGAGGCACAGCACTGATTTCCAAGTTGGGAAAGGAAGAGAGAAGATTCCCTCACACCCCCAAGGGATGCCATGTGACCTTTCCAACCTGAGGCTGGCGGGACAGAACATTCCAGCCTCCAAAGTCGGGCTGGTAGAGAGACGCCAAGGCCAAGCACCAGCCCCGTCTCTCCGCAGTGGGGTCGTTCCCCCTCAGACGCAGGTGACAAGGGAACGTAAAAGCAGTAATGGCTGTCGTTCCTTAGCCCCGCCTGCTGCCCCTTCTAAGGAAAGTCAGCAGCAGAATGCCCTGCGCCTGGGCGGACGGCTCCCCCCACGCGCTGCCGCCCAGCGGGCCGCTCTCCCCGGGCTCCCCGCCCCCCCCGCCCCGGCAGCCCAGTCACCTGTGGATGATGTGGAACCTCTGCAGGTACTCCAGGGCCAGCGCCAGCTCGCAGATGTACAGCTTCACTGCCCCCTCCGTGAAGTGGACGTTCTGCTGCAGGTGGTAGCGCAGGTCCCCGCCCAGGAGCAGGTCGACCACCATGAACATGTCCTCCTCATCCTGGAAGGAGTACCTGTGGGCGCAGGGGGACAGCGAGGTGAGGGAGGGAGGCACTCCAACATCCTCAAGACCGACGCCCCCATTCTACAGAACGGCAACCCAAGGCTCAGAGAGATGCGCCCGGGCCACCGAGGTCAACAGGCTCTGGCCGGCGAATGGCATTTCAACCGACAGCAGACACCAACATCTGACTTTGTTTTTATTTATTTTTAATTTTTGGAGCACTGGGTGTGGTGCATGAACAATGAATCCTGGAACACTGAAAAAATAAAATAAAAATTAAAAAAAAAAGTTTTTATTTAAATTCCAGTTGGCTAACATAGGGCATATTCATTTCAAGGGTGCAATGTAGCAACTCGACACTTGCATACAACACCCGATGCGCATCACAAGCGCCCTCCTTAACCCCCACCATCGATTTCACCCCCCCCCCACCTCCCCTCCGGTAACCACCACTTTGTTCTCTAGAGTTAAGAGTCTGTTTCTGGGTTTTTCTCTCTCTCCTTCCCCCCACCCCTTGGCTCATTTGTTTTGTTTCTCATATTCCACATCTAAATGAAATCCAGTGTATTTGTCTTTCTCTGACTGACTGATTTGGCTTAGCTAATACACTCTAGTTCCATCCACGTCATTGCCAATGGCAAGGTTTCATTCTTTTTGATGGCTGAGTACTATTCCATTGTATATATTACTTTGTCATTAGTAACTGCTTTAATGGGCTGTTTTCAGGACTTGTAGTAGGTAGTCTCCAAAGCTGCATCGCCCACCCCAACATCCCTTGGTTCCCTCCCACCACGTGCCACTCCCCACATGGAGCTTGGTTCTGCAACCCCTGAATGCCATGATGCTCGGGCAAGTCCGCACCCAGGCCTCAAGGGAACTGGCCTCCCAGGACCCAGCAGGAGCCCAAGCCCCATGGAGAGGCCATGAGAAGGAAAACAAAGGTGCTCCAGTCAACGGCCCTGGCTGAGCCACCAGGAACAACCAGCAACAACTGACTGCCATGGGAGCGAGCCACCTCGGGCCCTGGGAGCCACCGCAGCCCCCACCGGCATCACGCGGAGCAGAAAACCTGCCCAGCTGAGCCCAGTCACCACACGGAACACAAGATAATAAAATAACTGTGTTTGAAGCCACTGAGGTTGTGAGCGTTGTTTTTTTTTGGTTTTTTGTTCATTTTATTTTGTTGTTTTTTTCAGCCATAGAGAACTGACTCAGTATTTAATTCATTTTCACAAAACACATTTAAGGCTTCCTAAGGACTGAAGAGCCAACGTATGCACCTCGGGATGGTGTTACCCAATCGTCAAGTAGAATCTCAGCATTGTGAAATGTTTTCACATCCCATACAGAATCGTGGAAGGTCCTGATAAGGGAAGCCTGAGCGATAATCACAGAATGGCAGATGGTTACTGGGGAGGCTTAGACCCTCGTCTCAGACTCTCCAATATCAGACCTGGGCCAGCCAGGCCAGCCCCCTTGATCGACAGAAGAGGCAACTGAGCCCCAGAGGGATGAAGGGACTCAGAGAGTCAACAGGAGGAACCCAGACCCCACCTCTCCCCAGCGCGTCTACGACCACACACCACCGGGCCCCACTGTGATGCACACACTGGGTGTTTTTGTAAGCCGGGTGTGCTTCCTGGACTCGGGGTGCCAGTATCTCTTGTAGGATTTTGAATATGCTGTTCCCAGGGACTGTAGCGCACATTTTCCTACTTACTATGCCCTGGCCCAGATTTGGTATCTTGGTAATACCAGACTCATATGATGAAGTGGGTTTTTTTTGTTCTACGTTCAAGAAGAATTGACGAGAGGCATCACTGGTGTGAAGAAAGTCTGGTCTCATAACGCCCTCCATTCCCACACTGCTGATTCACTTAAGGTGCTCCCGTCAGCGCTGTCCTCCCTTCCTGCTCCTCCCTTTTAATAAAGAGATGAGCAGATCAATGACCTGGGCTGACTAGGAGGTGGACACACATCCCCGGGCTGCTGGTGTCGGTCCATCAGCACCCCTTGGGGGTGCTCCCTGGGATGGATGGAAGAAAAGCCTCCTCCTCTGGGTCTGCCAGGCTAGACACTATGACTAAGAGGTCGCCTGGAATCCTCCTGCCGAAAATGGGGGTACGACCCCTTCCGCAGCTTCTCAAGCAGAGCTAAACACACACAGGGAGGGGCCCTGTGGAAGGTGCTGGCTCCAGTCTGGGCAGCAGCCTGAACGTCAAATATTCATGGGCAAAGACTCTGGTTTCTGACCTCCGCTGCTTGACACAGTGATTCTGTCATTTGGAACGGAGTCATCTGATACATCTTTCCACGTATTTGCTACTGAAGAGAAGGGTTGAGATGCTCAGAAAGGACCCACAGGAATCAGCTATAAATGCCTCCTCCAGATGCCCAATTTGTATTCTAATAGTTGAGAGACTATTGAAACATTACATTAATAACCAGTGAGTTCTGCACCCTCATTCACAGCTAGACTGTCAAAGGGTATCTCATTCAATATTCCGCCAGAACTCTTTGGAGGAGCAACATGAATTTTTAGGAGAGAAACTTGCAGGCCAGACTGAATTCTAAAGAGGAAATCCAAAATGCAAAAGAAAGAATAATTTAAGCAACAAGTCAGGTGGTGGCTTTCTCTTGCTGTAGATACACTTTTTTTTTTTTTTTTGCCCAGGGCCATGGACTCTACATCCCCAAGGAGACTCAATGCTGTTATCAGAGAACAGAGAATGACCTTTCATTTATCTCTGCAGTTTTGCACTATTCCAAAGGTTTGTGCCATTGTTCCTTTTGCCTCTTCTTGGACTGGAATTTTAAGTATGTTCTCATGATAATGCTGCACATTGTCATGGAAATAATGAAGACCACAAGTGAGAAATCTACATTCTATCATCATAACACCAACCCACGGAGAAATCTGGACAATTAGGCTCTCTTTCCAACATCAAAGAAGTTTAGGAGTTTGGAAGGTATCAGTTCTGGCCAGGACATCAAAACAGACCAGCACAAAGAACCCAACGTCTGGTTTAAGACAATTTTTTTTTTTTTTTTTACTAATTTCCAATCTTTTTCCAAAAAGCTTTAACGTTATTTGCAAAATACTTATAACTTAATAAAATTAAAAATAAGTAAGTCATAGATTATTACGTCAAAGAACAAAGAGGGAGTTCAAGAAAATGTAAGCAGGCAAAAATACCCCTATTCACGCTCAAAGAGCTTGCCTGAAATAGGCCATAAACGCAAACCTAACCTTCCCAGCAACCAGAGCAAAGTGAGAAACATCATCAGCCTTAACGATTCAGGGTCAATGTGGGGAAAAAAAATCCACTGTTTAGGAAAAGCGTGATTATTCCTGGTACTGAAGCCAGAAGAAAATTCCTCCCACTGGATTCTTAGAAAGATGGCATTTTGTAATGTGGCAAACAATGACCTATAGTAAATAGCTTTACACAGAGTAACGTGTTTAACAGGGATTTTTTGGTATGGTGTTCTTCAGGATACACTGAACATATCAAAGTCCAAGCCTGCAAAAACAGCGCTACGTGGGGAAAGGAAAGTGGTCTGGGGTCTTGCTCATCGATGAGCTTTCTTAACGAAAAGATAGAGAGAACAGTGGTGAACGTCATCAGGGACCACATCACCAATGTGAGCTCACCCACAAATACTCAGTAGGCTTTGACCACACATCTGCCCCATGCCAGAAGCTGGGATTCCGTGGAAGAGGTCGTCTGAGAGGGTTCACCTGAGTTTGGAACAATCAAAAGGGGGCTGGAGGTGGATGTCATGTGCCAGGACAAGCACCCTGGAGATCCATTTTTCACCTTGGACGTGGGCCTTACATTCCCAAGGAGCTCAATATCGTCACCGGCTCACTTATAACATCCCTTATTCCCACCTCTCTGCTCTTGTCCGTCCTTCCCTTCTCGGCGTGGAACATGCTTCCCAATCAGGGGCAACACTGCTCCCCTGGGAACATTTAACAATGTCTGGAGACACTCTTGGTCGTCGCAACTGGGAGAGATGCTACTGGCATCTAGAGGCCAAGGATGCTGCTAAGTCTCTTCCAAGGCACAGGACGGCCCCCACACAAAGAATGACCCAGACCCAAATGTCCACAGCACCATGGTTGAGAAACCCTAGTTTGGATTCATGTTCTTGCTCTTAGAAGCACCCCCTAACCCTGCAAGACTGAGTTGGGACACACTCCTTTTGGTCCCTGGTGCCTTACAATATAATAGCGCGGATAAGACGCTACCACGCACCAAGCACTGTTCTGAGCGCTTTAGGTACGCTAACTCGTTTCATTCTCAGCCCTTCGAGGTAAGTACTTCTAGGAGCCGTCTCGGACACATCTGCACACAGACTCAGCGAGGTTCAAGAGCATTTCCAGGCAATGGCGGAGCTGGGAATTGAACCAAGATAACCCGTTTCCAGAAGCTAGAATCCCTACCTGAGGCTCTGATGGCAGGTCCCTCGTGGCACGGGGATCCTCTTTCCTGGTCTCTTCTCCCCACCAGCCAGCCATCTCTGTGCACAGGGGCCAGGCTTATTTGGCACTGTCCCCCTGCATTTAGCACATTGTCCCCAGCATCCCGCACTCAGGGATGAATGGGTCACAAAGTACCCACGGCCTGTGACGCATGCTGGTCTGTTACTCCCTCTACAGGAGGCTGGGAGGAGGGGGGAGGCAGCGTGGAAGGGCGGGGGGGAAGGTGGAGAACTGACTGGAAGCAAAGCTCTGTGGGGCACTGGGCTCTGCTTGTTGCTGATCTCTCTGCTTACCACAGCCCCCTTTTCCTCTGGCCTCCTCTCCTCGCTGAGACCAGGATCTCTCGTTGGTCTGAGAGTGACTCTCCCAGCCTCCCTCCACAGCCTCCCTCCCAGGCAGCGAGCAGAAGTGACCGGTCTAATGAGATGTTTGGAAGGAACTGCCGGTGTGCTCATCTTATCCCTTCTGGGTTCCCGCCAGGCTTCTGGATCTGCCCGTAGAGGGTTTGTACTCGGTCCACTCCCTGCCATGGCCAGGAGCCTGGCCAGTGGAGACGAGGCTTGCAGCTGAGCCCATATCTTTAGGATGATTCCATTTCAAAGCCAAAGTGTTAGCAAGCCCTTTGGGTGCAGAACTAAAGCCAAGTCCTTCAATCAACTGTGTCTGCAGCAAAGCCAATACTTTCGCTCCCACGTGTCTGTGTCCCATGGCATCTCTTGAGTGGTCCCAAACTCAGGAGGGAAGGAGGGGTGCTATCCACAGACCTCCCATCATCCCTCAGCACGTATCCCATTTAACCATGCGAGGTGGGCACTGTGCCTCTCATTTTTCCAATGGAGAAAACCAAGGCCAAGAGAGGCTGACTTGTGCCCAGTTAGCAGGTGAGAGCCCTTCTTCAATAACACATTGTGTCCTCCAGAACCAGCCTCAGGAGGCCTGCGCGCTAAAGGCCAGCCACGTTAACCACGTGTGAGAAGACACATGAGCACATACGAGGGAGGTACTGTGTCCAGGGGGACATCTGGAGTCAGAGCACCTGGCCCAGCTCCCCCTCTTACTTCATCTCACCTCGCTCACACCTCGTGCCAGGAAGCTGCCAGCCAACCGTGTGTTGTCAGTGGCGGGGAAGGCGTGGGAAGAAAAGGCCATTTTGTGCAGGAAATCGTAAACCCTTCTTAGTGCTCCAACAGCACGGCATCGCTCAACCATTGAAACACATGCCTTTCTCCACTTTTCTTCCCTGGGCAAAAGGAGCCAAGCCAGGAGATGCCCTATGGGTTAGTCCTTTGGAGGCCCCGGAAGCCAGGACAAGCCACGTGTCTCCGACATTCACCCCCTGTGTCCTTATTGTGTGGCACCTGCCGGGACAAGGAGCTGAGCATCTCTCAGACCATTTCCTGTGCAATCCAGTCTCCAAGGGGGAGCAGACAGAGAGGAGGGCTTGCTGACCACGCTCACCGCCAGTGATTCTCCAAGATTGAACACACAGCAACAGAACAGCTAAAAATACCCTCTTGGGCTCAGAAATCCAATAATGGGATGCTGGGGCCTTCCGTCGGCGCATATTGTACAAATAACAAGGAGGTTATCAAACCTGAATTGTGCTTGATACACGGAAGTCTTTAATCACATTCACAATAATAACCTTTTTAAAAAAATTTGAATTGAGCCCCAGAAGTGCTCAAGCCATTCACACATCCTGGTCCTCACTGTTCTCAGAATCGGGCTGATTCTGTCCTTGTCACCTTTCCCAGAAGTCAGTGTCGCTGGTTGGCTTCCATGCGCCTCCTGCAGGTTTGCACGCTTCTAAAGGCTTTGCAGCGGCTAACAAGGTAAGACTGATGGAAAGGACAGGAAAAATGTGGAATAATGAAGTAGTACATGTACCACTCACCTGGACAATCTGGGAGCATGGATTGGCAGCTCTGACCGTCCCCGTGCAAGCCAGCGGCGGGCAGAGGAGGATGGACAGCCCAGCGCTCACTGTGTGGGCATATGAGATGAGGCCAAACCTCCCTCCTTGGGCTGAATTCCAAAAGAAATGTATAACTTGCATTTTTTTTTTTTTAAAGGGGTTATTGGGTAGAAGAATGGGAAGTGAATGATGGTAATTCACACTGTGGAGGGCTCCCCGTATACATCTGTATTGATGAGAGATATCGGTCTGTAATTCTCCCTTACTGTACTACCCTTATCTGCTTTTGGTGTCAGAGTAATTCACGTTCCACAAAATGAAGTGGGAAGCATTTACTTCTCTTCTGTTTTCTGGAAGAGACTGTGTAAAAAACTGGTGTTAATTCCTTAAATATTTGATAGAATTCTCCAGGGAAACCATCTGGGCATGGAATTTTGTTTTCAGGAGATTTTAAATTATGAATTCATTTATGAATAGCGGTAGGACTCTTTGGGTTAATTTTTTTTTTCTTGGTTAAGTTTTGATAGTTTGTAGGCCTGAGGAATTGGTCCATTTCTTCTAAGTTGTCAAATTTATGAATTTAAAATTGTTCACAGTACTCCCTTATCCTTTCAATGGCTGCAGGATCTGGAGTGATAGTCTATGTTTTATTTCTGACATTCATGACTTGTGTCTTCTCTCAGCTTCTTCGTCAGTTTTGCCAGAGGCTTTTCCAACTTTTTAATTTTTTTGAAGAACCAGCTGACCATTTCACTGATTTTTTTCTATTGCTCTCCCATTTTCAATGTCATTGATTCCACTCTTGATTATTTCCTCCTTTTTCTTGCTCTGGGTTTATTTTTCTCACCAATTTTAGTTTTTTGATCAAAACTAGATTATTAATTTGAGACCTTGCCCCTTTTCTAGTGCAAGCATTTTGAGCTAACAACGCTGCATTAGCTGAATTCCACAAATTCCGATATGTCATATTTTCCTTTTCATTCACGTATTTATCTTTATTTCTTTTGAGGCTTTTTCTTTGAACCAAGAGTTATTAGAAGTTTGTGCTTAATCTCCAAGTATTTGGAGATTTTCTCGTTGTCCTTCTGTTGTTTATTTCTACTTTGCTTCTGTTATGGGTAGAGAACGTGCTTTGTCATGATTTCATGTTTTAAAATTTGTTGAGGTTTGTTCTGTGGCCCAGGAATGGGTATATCTTATATGAATGTTTCATGGCATTTGGAAAACATCCTGCTGTTACTGGGTGAAATGATCTATAAGTGTCAGTGAGGTATTACTGGTTGATTATGTTTTAGTTCTTATATCTTAATGACTTTCAATCTAGAAGTTCTATCAATGGTGGCCAGGCATAAATGACTATCAAAGTCCTCAGTGATAACTGTAGATTTTTTTGTTTCTCCTTTCAGCTCCATCAATTTGTGTTTCATGTATCACATTCATGCGATGTTCGACTCATTTACACCTCATTATTATTCAAACCATTTTTAGTATACCATCCTATATTGTATTACCATGTATACATTGTTTGTGCTTTTTCCTTGTTATAGGTAATGCTGCAGGGAGGTTCTCAATATATTTCTTCCTGTGCTTATATGCACAAGGTAATTTATTAAACAAATATTCACTGAGTTCCAACTGTATGTCAGACACTGATCTAGGTGGTTTGGATAATGTACATAAAGAGCAGAAACCGTGTTCCCGTCTAAATGGGATCACCTAAAGCGAACTGAGCAATGAGGACAGTAGGTAGCACACGGGAGACTTTAAGAATGCATTGGTAAATTGGACTTGATTAAAATTGAGAACTTCAGTTCTTAAAAAATACAGAGAATAAAAATGGCACAAGATTTTCACAGCTTGGGGATACATTTAAAACATATATAGTTCTTTGTAATACTTTTGCAGTTTTTGTAACTTTGAAACTAAATCAAAATAAAAATTCTGAAAATACACACACACACACACACACACACACATATATGGGGTTGTTTTCATTTAAAATATTGTTAACCTCAGGGTAAACAACAAGAAAATAACTAAAAAATATAGTAAAAGAAATGGCAATAACATTTTAAAAAATATACTAGGAAATATTTGTATTACATAGAGGACAGCAGGAATGGAGGAATGAAGGGGGAAAATCGTTAAGACATATAGAAAACATAGCAAATGGCACGTGTAAATACTATCTTATCAGTAATTACATTAATATAAATAGACTAAACAATGCAGTTAAAGGGCAGAGATTAGGGGGGCTCAGTCAGTTAAGCTTCTGCCTTCAGTTCAGGTATGATCCCAGGGTCCTAGGATAGAGCCCTGCATCGGGCTCCCTGCTCAGTGGGGAGCCTGCTTCTCCCTCTCCCTCTGCCACTACCCCCTGCTTGTGCTTTCTCGCTCTCTCTCTCTCAAATAAATAAATAAAATCTTTAAAGGAAAAGGGGCAAAACTGAGGGTTGCTGGAGGTGAGGAGGACGGAGGGATGGGGTGGCTGGGTGATGGACACTGGGGAGGGTATGTGCCATGGAGAGTGCTGTGAACTGTGTAAGACTGATGATTCACAGACCTGTACCCTGGGGCAAATAATACATTATATGCTAATTAAAAAATAATTTAAAAAAAAGGGGGCAGAGATTGGTGCATTGGATTTTAAAAATGATTCAACTGCATGCTGTTTACAAGAGACACACTTTATTATTTTTTCAATTAATTTTATTTTTTCAGTGTTCCAAGATTCATTGTTCATGCACCACACCCAGTGCCCCATGCAATACGTGCCCTCCTCAATACCCACCACCAGTCTCAGCCAACCCTCCACCCTCCTCCCCTCCAAAACTCTCAGTTTGTTTCTCAGAGTCCACAGTCTCAATTGCTTTGGCTCGCCCTCCGATTTCCCCCAATTCCTCCTTCCTTTCTTTCTCCCAATGTCCTCCATGTTTTTCCTTATGCTTCACACGTTTAAGTGAAACCGTATGATAATTGACTCTCTCGGCTTGACTTATTTCACTCAGCATAATCTCTTCCAGTCCCGTCCATGTTGATACAAAAGTTGGGTATTCATCCTTTCTGATGGAGGCAGAATATTCCATTGTATATATGGACCATATCTTCTTTATCCATTCATCTGTTGAAGGGCATCTTGGCTCTTTACACAGTTTGGCAATTATGGCCATCGCTGCTAGGAACATTGGGGTACATGTGGCCCTTCTTTGTAC
>CM052899.1:172618769-172636553 GCA_028534135.1 Potos flavus | reverse complement strand
ACCTCTCTCCTGCCCTCCTCTCCCCTCCCCACCTCTCTCCTGCCCTCCTCTCCCCTCCCCACCTCTCTCCTGCCCTCCTCTCCCCCCCTTCTTCAGCACTGCCGACTAGTTTCCCCAGCTGGTGAGACTTTCTTACCGAATAAGGCAGCTCAGTCACATTTATCTGCTTGCGGGTCTGTTGGCACCATCAGCAGGGAGCTGCTGGGGGGACGGGCCACATCTGTTCATCACATTCCCTGCATCTGATGCCCAGTAAGCTCATGCTTGCGGTGCGAAGGGCCGGCATGCGATATGGTAAACAGGGTCCCAGTATTGGAGACAGAACACCGAGCCATAGTCATTCTGTGTCGTCACAGAGCTTGCAGATGAGAAAGGACAGGTGGTAAGCCAAGAGTTGACGTGCTCCCCTGCTCTCTTCCTGACATCTTGAGTAGCACTGTCCTTTGGGGTCCTGCGATAACTTAAAGATACATAGATGACTCATGTCCCCCACGGCTTGGGGGTCGGGTGATCCCCTCCATGCCGGACACACAGATGGAGAATGCTCACAGGCCTTTGCCCAGCCAGTAACTTCTTCAGCCTCCATCGCCGTGGAAACTGCCGTGATAAAGGGGGCAGTTTATCCACGATTGTCCAGGATTCTTTTCACAAACTTTACTGTTCTAGGACTTGTTAACATCACTCGTAACTTCCGGCTTGTGCTTTCAAGATGACAGATTGCCCACGTTTTATTTTTTTAACTGCGATAGGTTTGTTATTCTTAGGGGGACAGGGTTGGGGTCGTGCCGTGGATTATGGGATGGCCCATGTTGCTTTCTGACATCTGGAAGGTGGGCCCCGGATGGTGGAGAGGGCTGGGTGAGGAGACAGAGGTTGGGCCATGCAAACACAGGGTGCACGGAAGGTGGGGCTGGGCCCAGGGCATGGGTCCCTGTGTATCAGATAATCCCTATGGGTGAATGGGGGATCCTGCAATTAATCAGGAAGGGCATGGGATTTGCCCAAGGTCATGTGGAAGAGCAAAGACTTACCCCGGACCTGCCGTTGGTCTTTGGGGTTACTCTGCTCTCCCCATCTCCTGACCCACCACGACACCTTCTTGTGCCTGTTTCTGACTGCTCCTGATGTTTCCCCTGAGTTTTTCTGTAGTTAGCAGTGTCCTTGGCCCATGGGGAGTTACAAACTTCATCCCATGCTATTTCAATGCCTGATAATATTAGTAACACCACTCTTTATGGATCACCTGCAGCGCGTGACTCTTTTCCTATTATTTCTTGATTAATCCTCAGCAGCTTCTCGCGGGGTGGATGTCACTCTCCCCAGTTTACAGCTAGAGAAACTGAGGACCCGGGAGCTAAATAATTGGTGCGAGGCTACATAGCTGACAGGAGGCAGCCTTGGGCTTAGAAGCGATAATACAGCAGTAAATAAATCCTTAACAACCTGGGTCCCAGGGGAACAGCAAGCCCTGAATTGGGATTAGTGCCTTTATAAAAGAGGGCCCACAGGACGCCCTTCCCCATCTGCTGTGTGAGGACACCATAAAAAGCCATTTATGGACCAGAAAGCTGACGCTCACGAGACTCCAAATCTGTCTGTGGCCTGAGCTTCTAGCCTCCGGGACCACAAGAAAGAAATTTCTGCTGTTTATAAGCCACCCGTCCATGGTATGTTGTTACAGCAGCCTGAACGGACTAAGAGATGGTTGAATTCAAACCGACAGCAGGATGTGGACCAGCTTGCAAAATTTCTGAAAATTTCACAATTCTTGGGGCCCGTGTAAGCCAGCCTCAGCACAACCCTGACGGTCCCAGATCTAGCAGCAAAGCCGTTGCTGTCTCTAAACCCAACATCCATGAGCCGGGACGGGGGGGCGAGCCTCCCACACGTGAAGATGAGCCAGGGATGAGCCCTGCCCTAGAGCAGAGGGATGCTTCGAGAGGAATAGGAGGAGGAATGTGGTGCCCGTGCGCTGGACAGAAAGTGGAAGTGGAAAAAGGTCCTTCCCTTCCTAGGATGGTGTTCTTGGAAAGCCTCAGTTTCCCCGTCTGCGAAATGGACAGTAGCTCCCTCCCTTCCATGCTTTGTTTTTCTTTTATTTTGTCTTATTTTATTTATTTGAGAGAGAGAGAGAGAGCAAGAGAGCAGGAGCGAGGGAGGGGTCGGGGTGAGGAGCACAGGCAGAAGCAGACTCCTCACAGAGCAGGAAGCCGTACTTGGGGCTGGATCCAGGGACTCCAGGATCATGACCTGAGCCAAAGGCAGACACTTAACCAGCTGAGCCACCCAGGCGCCCCACTTCCATGCTTTGTGGTGGCCAAAGCAAATGAGATCCAGGGAATGAAAGCCCGGTGGAAATCCTCATTTGTTGGGGAGATGTACCTTATTATACTTCCTTCTGATAAAAACTGAAGTATGACTAATGACCTGTAAATCCTTCGACCGGTTTATATGCATGAAACTCTGGCGGGAGGCAGGGAGCCCAGGTATACCTGTGAGGACCTGGCAGATGCCCAACCACCCGGCAATTTCTTGTTAAGCTCATATCCCGGAGAGACACAAACATTGCACTGGAGTGTAATACATTTTAATGGGGAGTGCTTACCTGCTGTAGTGAGCTTAATTAAATTGGAAGCTGCAGCGCCCTTGTTCCTCAAATTTTTGGAAGTCACGAGGCAGCCTCCCCGATGTGCTTCCCCCAGCGAGGCACCTGCCCTCCCCAGCCCGCTCAGGTCTCTGCTGTTCTCCTCCCTCTGCCTGGGGTAATCTCCTCTGGCCACCTGCAGGCACAGCCCTTCATAGCCCTCAGATCTTTATCCAGCGTGACCTTCTATTTGAGGCTTCCTCTGACCACCCAGTTTAAAACCCCGCCCTCTTGGGACTTGGCTGTCCCAAGTCTCCTAGCCCTCTCTTCTTTGCTTCCTCTGCTAAGGCACATTTCACCTTACAACACACCATGCCTATTATGGTCTTATCTTGCTTCTTTTCTTTTTCCTTTCTTTTTAACTTATTTAAATTCAATCAGTTAGCATATAATGTATCATTAGTTTCAGGGATAGAGGTCAGTGATTCATCAGTTGCATATAACACCCAGTGCTCATCAAATCACATGCCCCCCTTAATGCTCATCCCCCAGTTACCCCATCCCCCACCTGCCTTCCCTCCAGCAGGCCTCAGTTTCTTTCCTAGAGCTAAGCGTCTCTCATGGTTTGTCTCTCTCTCTGATTTCCTATTATTTTATTTTCCCTTCCTTCCTTTATGCTGTTCTGTTTTGTTTCTTACCTTCCACCTATGAGTGAAGCCATATGGTAATTGTCTTTCTCTGATTGATTTTTTTCACTCAGCATAATACCCTCCAGTTTCGTCCACATTGATGTAAATGATAAGATTTCATCCTTTCTGATGGCTGAGTAGTATTCCATTGTATATATATACCACATCTTCTTTACCCATTCATCTGTTGGTGGACATCTAGGTTCTTTCCATAGTTTGGCTATTGTGGACATGGCTGCTATAAACATGAAGGTGCACGTGCCCCTTCGGATCACAACGTTTGTATCCTTTGGGGTAAATACCTACTAGTGCAATTGCGGGGTCATAGGGTAGTTCCATTTTTAATTTTTTGAGGACCCTCCATACTGTTTTCCAGAGTGGCTGCACCAGCTTGCACTCCCACCAACATTGTGAGAGGGTTTCCATTTTTCTGCATCCTCACCAACATCTGTCGTTTCCTGACTTGTTCATTTTAGCCATTCTGACTGGTGTGAGGTGGTATCTCACTGTGGTTTTGATTTGAGTCTTTCTGATGCTGAGTGATGCTGAACATTTCTTCATGTGTCCATTGGCCATCTGTATGTCCCTTTGCTGTGCAAAAACTTTTTATCTTGATGACGTCCCAACAGTTCAGTTTTGCTTTTGTTTCCCTTCCCTTCGGAGGCATGTCTAGCAAGAAGTTGCTGTGGCCGAGGTCACAGAGCTTGTTGCTTGTGTTCTCCTCTAGGATTCTGATGGATTCCTCTTTCACATTGAGGTTTTTCATCCATTTCGAGTCTATTTTTGTGTGTGGTGTAAGGAAATGGTCCAGTTTCATTCTTCTGCATGTAGCTGTTCAATTTTCCCAACACCATTTGTTGAAGAGACTGTCTTTTTTCCATTGGATATTCTTTCCTGCTTTGTCGAAGATTATTTGACCATAGAGTTGAGGGTCCATATCTGGGCTGTCTACTGTGTTCCATTGATCTGTGTGTCTGTTTTTGTGCCAGTACCATACTGTCTTGGTGATTACGGCTTATTTTCTGTGTCTGCTTCACACACACAAAGGAAGGCTGGCTCCCCAACGGTGGGGACTCCTGCCTGCATTTCCACTGCTCTGTTCCCAGGGCTCACAAACATGTCTTGGCATCCACTAGTTGCTCAGTTAGTACTTGTTGAATGGATGAACTGAATGAGCAAATATCCCCTTCTCCAGGGATATCACACAGGGAGCCATATGTGGCCAGCTCCCTTGCTTTTTCGCTCACACTGACCCTCTGTGACCTGGAAACCGAAACCAAAGGTAAACCCTTTAGTCCTCTAAACCCAGCAGAAATGATTTTGCTAATCTGTGCGTTGACTGAACACGTGGTGTTTTCACCCCCATACTTCTGATCCAGAGTAAGTTTGTGAAGCTGGGGAAGGAAAGGGATCTTTTATATTCTGATGGCTAACAGTGGTGCTGATTCTGATGGCTAACATTTTTTAAGCACTTGCTGGGTCCCTGGCCTTGTACTAAGTGAGTAATGTGAATTACTCACTCTTCACCAGGGCCCTGTCTGGTGGGCGCATTGCTTCTCCATTTTGCACAGACTGCTGAGGCAGACGGAGGCTCAGTGGGTCAAGCACTGGCCCGCACCACAGTGCCACATGTGGGCTTCTGGAGCTCTTTCGCTCAGCACGTATTTATGACATGCCTGTTTCCTGCCCGCCACTGTCCTGGGTGCTGATACTTGCAGAGCGAAATAGACATGGGCTCCCCCGCGTGGAACGTCCTCTTTCCCAGTCTAGGTAGGGAGCGAGGCAAAAATCAGATAATTACACAAATGCGTATAATTCAAGAGAAGGAAGCACAGGATACTCTGCGACTGAGAAGTAAGGCGACCCTGGCATCCCTTCGTCCATCGCGGATGCCCCTGGGGAAGTGGCACCTTCTGGGGATCATGGCACTGAGTGCTCACAGGAGCTCCCCGTGGCACGTGTTGGTACAGATGCAGAAACTGAGGCTCCCAGAGGCTGAGTGGTTGCTTGTGCAGACCCCACAGTGAGTAGGGGCTGGGGCCAGGATTCACGCCCAGCCTGTCTGACTCCAGAGCCTACACTTTCTAGAACATGGCACTGCCTTCATTCTTCTGGCTGATGCCATCAAATTGCTTAAAATCGTGAAGGACTTTCAGAGGGAAAACAGACACGCCATTGGAATCTTATCCATTTACTGGAAATTGACACTGTCCTTCTTTGGGCTGCAGTTTTCTCAGCGGTGGACTGAAAGCCTTGGACTGTGTCCACTGGTTTTTCCTTGGTTTCCACAGGGCCCTAGGGCGTCCAGGAAGTTCCTTAGGGGACACTGGGGCTGATGGGGTTGCATGGGTCCTGCCGCTTTCTGCATTCCCTACTCTTGAGTGTTAGTGGTTTACCTTTGGTTTCAAATAAGGAAGGGTTTTTGGCTGCTTACCCATTTGACAGGAGCCTAGATTGTGTGTCCCACTCTGTGAGTCTGCGATTTGACAACCCACAGGCTGCTTTGTGGGCTGAGGACTGGGCCCAAGCACACTAGCTTTTGTTTTTGTTTTTTTTTTAATTAATTTATTTTTTTTATTATGTTATGTTAGTCACCATACAGTGCATCATTAGTTTTTGACAACTAGCTTTGATAAGCAGAGAGGCATGACCCAGACTATGTGATCAAATTTAAAAAAAAAAAAAAAGAATGAGTTTAATGAAAATAGATCTCAATTTGGAAAGTGAAAGGTGGCGCATGAATGGTTGAAGGGTTTTGTGTTCCACGTACAGCAGACACTATAGGGGTCAGGAAAGCACCACTGTGCATGGTCCCCACTCAGCCAGCGCCCTCGTGGCTCCCGGGAAGTCAAGAAGTATGTCCAGACAGCAGAGACCAGAAAACAGACTGTGGTAAATGTCTGCTGTCGGGAAAGCGTGCTTACTGATAAATGGCCCCTGGTGCTTCTGCTGGGAGAACCATTGCAGAGGCAATAGTAAATGGTAATATCAGTTTAACAGCCACGTTGCCCATAAAGGGCAGGGTTTTACAAGGTCTTATATCCAAAGTGGTGGTATTTTCTTAGAACACCCATCGCCAGGAACCGCCACGATGCTTCCCATTGTTGAATCCCCAGCCAGACCTCTGCTCTGCGCACCTGCTGGGGGACCGTCATGTCTTCACATCCTCCTACAACACGGCAGCCTGGTCCCCAGGGCCCTGGAAGGTCAAGGTCGGGCCTTTTGATCTCCTCTGTTCCCCACGACTACATCCCCTGCCCGTTGCCCCTCGAGAGGTGCCTCCAGACACTGTCCTTTCTAAGGCTCTGGCTGTGCCTCCTTGGGTCATAGGAATGGGGAGGGGGTCCCTTCCCCGGACTCTCTGGGCCATTGTCCCCCTCTGTGCCTCCTGACCTCCACAGTGCTGTTCGACCTTGCTCTCTGCTTGTGTTACTTCACTTCTGCAAGACCAGACCTCATTCACCCTCCCCGCCTTCCAGCCCCTTCCCTCCAGTAGACCACGGGCCTTCTTCCCATGCAAAGGAGAAAGGAAGGATGCAATGCTTAGCTTGGTCTGTAGATGACACGACAGAGACGTGGAGGATGGAGTAATTTCCCCAGCATCGCGGGGCCAGTGAGGTGGGAAGTCAGTATTTTGACCCCTGTCCGTCTGACAGATGTGCAAGGAGGGATTTCAGGAAGTCTGCGGACTCTGAAACCAGATACGTTTGCTGGATTGTTAACATACTGGATTGCACTGCGAACTTACAAAGTCTGCCTCATCGTTCAGAGCCTTCCCTGCTGAGCACCTCCTCCCGGAGGCAGAAATCCTTCTTCCGGCAGCTTGTGCTCGTGCGGCTCTGCCCTTCTTCTGTCTGAGCATCTTGAAAGAGGGGCCGCAGATTGTTCATTCCTGAGTGGGAGTCCCAGACCATCAGCTCCATGCAGCTCCGGCTTTCTCTTCCATGCCGTCCTGTTTTATTTATAAGGCGCGGTGCCTTTCTGTCTCTGATGTTAGCCTGTTTGCTCATTTCTTTGTAGACTTTTTCCAGAATGTCTAAAGCACTTGAAACAGTAGTAAGCATAGGTAGGCACTTGCTAATATATTGATTATGTGGGCTTGGGTGTTTGCGCCCATCCATGGCTAAGGGATGGTAGATGCTCAAGAGATCAAAGAGAAAAGAAGGAGGGAAGTTTGGAAGGAAGAGGGGAGCCACCTGTCCTCCCCAGTGGGACCTGGAGGGCAGGGACCATGCCTCTTCATGTCTTCATCCATAGCTCCGAGCACAGCACCACCCACTGCACGCATGAGAAATCAGCCCCATAACACGCTGAGTTTAATACGCAAACATATGTGCCAGAGCGATGGAATGAGGCACTTAAATGCTTCTTGCTCTCAGAAATCCTTTCCAGCCTTTATTTTTAATAATTTTCTCCACCATTCCTTTTTTTGATTGTCAGGGCATGCACCTTTGATTTGCCACTGTGTTCGGCAAGATAGGTCTGAGGCCGTTTGCTCACACTCAAGAGGGAAATGGGGCATTTATAAAACGTATTTCTACCAGATTATGTTACTCCAGCCCTTCGACTGCTGTCTCCCTTCCCCCACGTCCTCCTTCCTATGCCAGCAACCTGGCATGCCCCAGGCTCGTCGCAACCAGTAAAACAGTGGTGGAAATGACCCTGCAGAAGGATTATCCACTTTGTAGAGGATAAACTGATTCTGTGAGGTCATGGGACAGGAAGCTGGAGAGACCTCCCAGTCCCTCACGGTCACGTGCACAGCACCTTTGTATCTGCATGTTCCAGACTTAATATTTTTATATCGACTCAGTTTCTTATGTAACTGAATATGATCTTAAAAGCTTGGCATTAATAACCTCTCCAAGTAAAAAACTAGCTTCCGTTGTCTTGAATAGAAGGTGACCCTAAGAATATATGCCACAAAACTGATGCAGTGTCATTAAATTCTAGCTAAGTACTGTTGTCTGCTGAGGTTGTGAACTCGAGACCGGGTCTTCCATTGTTCGAAATGGAGAGTTTGGGTGGTGGGAGAGTGTTGAAGATGGACCAGCATCAAAGCCAGACTTTCTCCTTGTTATAATCAGGATGGAAGTGTGATAGGAATGGGACTGAGTAGCCTTCTTGTTCTGCAATTGATGGCATCCAATGCCAGGCCAAAGGTACTGGGGTCATCTCATTGGCAGCATCTGTGATCCACAGCCCACAGCCTTAGTGACAGTGATGCTGAGAGCCTCTCGTGGGCCAGGTACCTCTCTGCAAGGCTCTTACTCTTTCCCTGCACCCCCATCCCTTTCTCTTCTTTCTTTCATTCCTTTCACACCCTATAGTTTTGTTCTAAAAAGTACTTAAAGCCACTATCATGAATTTTTAAAAATTCAATGGAAGATTTATTATTACTAAGTAAGAAACACAGGAAGAACTCATGTGGGGAATGCAGGGAATGAAAACACAGCTAGGACTCAATCCAGGTGCTGATCATCACACTGCTCTCCTGTATGGGGTCGGAGTGGGGAGCAACATCGCGCTTGATCAGGATTATGTGCAACACCCACAGTAATGATGGGCACCAAGGCAGATGTTCTTTTCCTTCCCCCCATTCAAACCTCTTTGGAAGCAGCAGGTACCCAGCCTGCCAGGACCTCAGCTGGTTTCTTTCCATGAGTAGGTGGCTTCAGAAAGGGGTCTTACAAAAAAAAGAAAAGAAAAGAGAGAAGAGAAGAAGAAAAGAAGAAAAGAAAAGAAAAGAAAAGGTCTTACCCTTAGGTTCTTGGGCCCAAGAGCTATGCCAAGTCAGGACTTACACATTCAGATGCTTGCATGGGCAGGCAGATAAGAAGTGAATGAAGGAATTAGGTGTGAGGGGCATTAGGGAGCGGTTGGGAGTATGGCAAGCAGCGAGCTTATGCTGCTGATGGGCCTTGATCCATTGCAAGGCCCTGTGGGAATGAGAGAGGATGGAGTTGGTAGGGGGCGCCCAGCCCCATAGATCATCTGCTGTCCAGGGTTGACCCTCTGTCATCACTGGTCTTCCTCTTGATCTCACCTTGCTACAAGATACAGGGGTACGTAGACTGACCAACAGTTTTCAGGTTGAACTCTGTGTAGCCCCTTTGGTTGCTGGAGGGAGAGGGAGAATGTGCAGGGGAAAGATCGCTGTGTTGCTGTCCTTCCATCTCTCACTGCCCTGCATCCCTTTCTGCAGAGCATTCATCACCATCAGAAATTATCCTGTTTATTTAGCTGCTCCGTTACCTGTTTACTTCCTTCTCCAAAGTGAATGCATTATTTCTCAGCCACTGGAACTTGATCACAAAGAATTTGGTCTGTAAATGCCGTTAGAATGAATAAGTGATTCCCCTTTCTCCACATCCTCTCCAACACTTGTTGTTTCCTATCCTGTTAATTTTGGCCATTCTAACTGGTGTAAGGTGGTATCTCAGTGTGGTTTTGATTTGAATCTCCCTGATGGCTAATGATGATGAACATTTTTTCATGTGTCTGTTAGCCATTTGTACGTCTTCTTTGGAGAAGTATCTGTTCATGTCTTCTGCCCGTTTTCTGACATGATTTTCTGTTTTTTGGGTGTTGAGTTTGAGGAGATAAAGAAGATGTGGTCCATAAATACAATGTAATATTACGCAGCCGTCAGGAAGGATGACTATGCAACTTTTGTATCAACATGGATGGGACTGGAGATTATGCTGAATGAAATAAGTCAAGCAGAGAAAGTCATATGGTTTCACTTACATCGTATGGTTTCACTTACTTGTGGAGCATAAGGAATAACACGGAGGACATTAGGAGAAGGAAAGGAAAAGTGAAGTGGAGTAAATCGGTGGAGGAGATGAAACATGAGAGACTGTGGACTTTGAGAAACAAACTGAGGGTTTTGGAGGGGTTGGGATGGGGGGTTGGGTGAGCCTGATGGTGGGTATTGAGGAGGGCACGTATTGCATGGAGCACTGGGTGTGGTGCATAAACAATGAATCTTCGAACACTGAAAAAAAAATTTAAAAATACTAATAGAAAATGAAGACTTTGAAAAAAAAGAATGAATAATTGAAGAGTGAACAGATTCTACTTTTCAAATAGTTACACCTCTTAACTAGTTCCCTTGTTTGGTTGCATCGATAACAGTTGTCCTTTCATTCCTGGTTCCCTATTTTTAATCTTTGGAATTCATTCCGAATTTCATCAGATACCTTTTGAAGACTTATCAAGAGGCTCAGATGTTTGGTTTTCCTGACCTACAATGGTCAGTTGTGTTAATAAATTGACCAACAGTGTGCCATCCCACCTGGAATAGGTCCCATCGTGTTGTGTTCATGGTAGAATCTGTGTTGTTGTTTTCCAGAAAATAAGAGTGATGGTACTAGCAATATTTAAAATACACTGCACTCCTGCTGTGTGTCAGTTTCTCTTTACGGTGGTTGACCTGTGCTCTCTTGTGTCACCCTAAGCACTTCTCAGGATGGACTAGTCTTACTTCCCAGAGCAGGAACCTCCCCAAATCTAGGCATCATGAGGGCATGGTGCCCAACAATGGTTAAATCTCAAAGTTAGCAATTATGATTATAAAACTTCGCATCTCTGATTATTTGCTTAAAATAGTAATTCTTAGAAGTCAAAAGGTGTTTGGAATATACTGAGAAATTGCATTTTATTTATTTATTTATTTTTTAAGGTTTTATTTATTTATTTGACAGAGGGAGATCAGAAGTAGGCAGAGAGGCAGGCAGAGAGGAGGAAGCAGGCTCCCTGCTGAGCAGAGAGCCCGATGCGGGGCTCGATCCCAGGACCCTGAGATCATGACCTGAGCCGAAGGCAGAGGCTTTAACCCACTGAGCCACCCAGGCGCCCCGAGAAACTGCACTTTAGAATGTGACGCCTTGATAAGCAACCTGTAGGAATGGCCTCTTTCACCTCCTTCTCCATGGCAAATCGGATGGGAGGTTCTAGTGGTTTTAGTACACGTTGTCTTTGATCACCAATAAGACTGATCTTTTTTTTTTAAATTAACATATAATGTATTATTTGTTTCAGGGGTACAGGTCTGTGATTCATCAGTCTTACACAATTCACAGCACTCACCATAGCACATCCCCTCCCCAGTGTCCATCACCCAGCCACCCCATCCCTCCCACCTCTCTCCCCTCCAGCAACCCTCAGTTTGTTTTCTGAGATTAAGAGTCTCTTATGGTTTGTCTCCCTCTCTGGTTTCATCTTGTTTCATTTTTCCCTCCCTTCCCCTATGATCCTCTGTCTTGTTTCTCAAATTCCTCATATCAGTGAGAGCATATGATATTTGTCTTTCTCTGATTGACTTATTTCGCTTAGCATAATACCCTCCAGTTCCATCCACGTCGTTGCAAATGGCAAGATTTCATTTCTCTTGATGGCTGCGTAGTATTCCATTGTGTATATATACCACTCTTCTTTATCCGTTCATCTGTTGGTGGACATCTAGGCTCTTTCCATAGTTTGGCTATTGTGGACATTGCTGCTATAAACATTCGAGTACACATGCCCCTTTGGACCACTACATTTGTATCTTTAGTATGGAGGTTCCTCAAAAAGACTGATCTTTTTAAGATTATTGGTCATTCTTTTTTTTTTTTTAAGATTTATTTATTTGAGAACCTGAGACCAGGTGGGTGGGAGAGACAGAGGGAGAGAGAGAATCCCAAGCAGACTCCACACCCAGCACAGAGCCCAACATGGGGCTCGACCTCACAACCCTGAGATCACGACCTGAGCTGAAATCAAGAGTCGGATGCTTAACAGACTGAGTCCCTTAATGAAAGCTTTCTGAATGGATTTTGGAGTTGGGTCCTGCAGGGCAAGTAGAAGAAAGCGTTGAACTTCACCCTGTGGGGAATGGTCAGTTTGGCAGGAGTTGAGGGGTCAGAATGGGCCCCATGCTCCTGCCCCAGCACAATCAGTGCCGTGACCCACATTTCATCCTGACAGTCCAGCAGGTGATGACATCGTACTCCAGCCTAAAGAAGAGGCCGGATTTCAGGAAGCAGGAAAGAGGAAGCAGGAGGCCCTAGGCGGAGGGATGATGTGAGCCCAGGTGCAAGGTCTAGGCCTTCACAGCATGTGCGCACACTTCGTCCTCACTTTGCATTTAGGGGAAGTGGGTTGTGTGGGAGACACAATGGCAGATCTTGGTGTCAGGCTGGTTTAACATTCCTGCCATGCACAGCGTTGATACAGAGGTACTTAATCCTGCTTTCCCTCCTAATTATGCACTTTTGTATGAGGTGCAGTGAGAAGGAAAATCAGCCTAAACCACTCTGACAATTTCCATTTTGTCCACACCCTCGAGGTCTGTGCTGGGAGTAATGAGATTTCTGATGAACCACGAGCCAGGTACAGGTTTCGTGTCTGGATGTTATCTGGAAAGAGCCTTGGGCCTGCGGAGGTCCTTTATGGGGCAGTAGAATTCAGCTTGGTGGAGTGGGCTGCCTTCCTCCAGCCCAGGCCCCACTAAAATCAGGGCCATGCAATGAGTGTCATTTTAATTAAGGATGCAAGGTGGTTATTTGTACAGAAAAAGTCCAAGTGAGGCAGGCCTGTGTACATCAACACTGTGCATGCAGAAAGTAGAAAGCCTAATAAGGTGTAGACGGGAGCGGTACTATGGGGACCTATCTTAATGACTATAGTAAGTGTTTGTCATTAGCATGTCTTTGTTGCTGCGTGACCACGCGCTCCCGCATATTTGAAAACCAGTGACTAGTCCATGCGGTTTTGTCCTGATGCCTCCAGTCTCGCTCACGTTACACATCAGCCGCACCTCCAGGGTTGCACAGGGCATAAATCAGCTCCTCAAACGCTCTGCTTTACGTCTCTCAATTACTGCATGTTGCAAATTAGTGGAGCCTGCTGTAATACGATTTTTTTCTAAAAAAAGTAAAAATTTTTACTAAAAAGTAAAAATTTTACTCCTTTAAATGAAATTTTCTCCAGGTTGGTTTTTCAACCCGACTAGGCTTTACGACGTTGTTGAATTAGTTACCGTCACGCGATACGCCACGTGCCCGGGGCTCCCGGGAGCCGAGCTCCGCCATCAGGCAGTTTGAGACGGTCGTCCAGGTGTTTGCACGGGCTGTTCTAATTCCCCGAATTCCTCCTTCGCCTGTTCACTCGGTGAGCTCCTTTGTGCCTCACGAAACCCTGCCCGCGGCTCGCTGGTGGAACCTTCCCTGACTCCGCCAGAAGGAAGCCTGTTTTGGAGTTAGCGCTTGGAACGATGTTTGCTTTTTCTGAGCAGCTGGAATGCTTCCTCGTTCTGATGATGGAAACTGTGTGTCTGGATGTGTCACCCTCTCCTCTCTGATGGAAAGGAAGCTCAGCGCTAAACTGCTTCTGAGAGGCCGCATGGCATTGTGAGGCTAGAGAACCCCCAGAGAGGCGGGCCTGAGCAGCGGGCTTTCCACCGAGGCCCAGGTCAGACGGTTGAGACTCAGTGTATCATCTGTAAAATGGGACTAACATCTAGTTCTTAGATTTTATGTATTTATTTGTTCATTTTTTTAAAATTTATTTTATTTTTTCAGTGTTCCAAGATTCATTGTTCATGCACCACACCCAGTGCCCCATGCAATACGTGCCTCCTCAATACCCACCACCAGGCTCACCCAACCTTCCACCTCCTCCCCTCCAAAACCTTCAGTTTGTTGCTCAGAGTCCACAGTCTCTCGTGGTTCATCTTCCCCTCCGATTTCCCCCAATTCACCCTTCCTTTCATTCTCCCAATGTCCTCCATGTTTTTCTTTATGCTCCACATGTAAGTGAAACCATATGATAATTAGATTTTATTTTTTTAAAGATTTTGTTTATTTACTTTTGAGAGAAAGAGAAGGAGTAGTGGGGGGAGCAGGCAGAAGGAGAAGCAGACTCCCTACTGAGCAGGGAACCTGATGTGGGACTTGATGCCAAGACCCTGGGATCGTGACCTGAGCTGAAGGCAGATGCTTAACCGACTGAGCCACCCAGGTGCCTTAGTCCTTAGATTTTAAATGTTTGTTATTAAGTGGCACAATGCTTGAGCTCTTGACACGTTAAAACAACATTCTTCAATGTTTGTGTTCATTTCCTGTCTTGTTTTGGTCTGCATTTCTTTGATCTCCTTTTAAAAATTGTCTTACTTTCTACTTGACATTGAAATTCCTTGGTCCCAAATCTCTTTCTATTTTTATCATTTTGTTTTCTACATTTATTTTGTGAGCTACCTAACCTCACCTGTGAAACTGGCCAGGATACACTGAAATAAGCTATTCTATTTTTAAAGTGCTTGCCATTGTCCCACGCGGTTCGCGTGGGAGCCATTGTACGCTGGTCCTCCCACACTGCTGCTTTTCTCTTCCAGGGTTGGCGCGATGATGGAGCAGTCCACAGGGATGCTGAGCCAGATGGGCGAGTGCTACTTTATTAATTATTAGCAGAACCCCCACACCTCATTGCATGATTCTGCCAAAAAGCAGGTTTGGAAAGTTTGGCTTGGGCGTGAGGCCAAAAATGGAGACTTCTTCCTCCAGCTCATCTAGATTCAGGGATCCGCGAACTCAGATGTAGTTGCAGAAATAGGAAGAGTTGTGGTGAGCAGACCTTGAGTATACTTACCCAGACAGCCTCTCTGAACGTCAGATCATTGCGGTGGCTTTACCAACTATGGGTATGGGAACCCCACTCAGTGGGATGTCAGTTGACCAGGATCCAGGCATCAGTGACTTGAAGAGTGATTCTAAGGTGCAGCCAGGGTTGCAACTACTTAACCGCTGAGCCCCTCAGCACCGGGTGGTTCATATTGAATGGATGCAGGAAGCAGAGGCCAGATCCCTTCCTGGGAATAACCAACAGGAAGATAAACACAGGCTTGCTTTTTTTGAGACTCAGCAGATGAATGTCAGAGTCTGACCAGTTAGATGGGCCTCTCCTTCCCTTGTAGGGAGATGTAAGTGAGTGGGGAGGAGAGAGACCAACAGTGATCTTAGTGATATTTTGGAGTGAGAGGGGAGTGAGATCCCTGCTGTCCAGAAAGGCAACATTGCTCAAAGGGATTATCTGGGTCTGAGGGTGCAGTGAGCATCCTGCACCCCACCGAGCCTTGGGAGATCTCAGTTCTGTGGGTTTCCACTGAGGAAGCTGTCAGTCCAACATTTTGCTTTAGGAAAAGTTCTGTTTGATATCCACACATGCTGCTCGGTGATTGGGATCCCAACATTACCCTCTCAGTTAATTGTCTTAAATTATGAGGAAGGGCGTGAAAAGGAAGCAAAGTTCTCCTGTGCAGGTCACTTCTGGGGGAAAGCCGGAATGGTTGTCCATCTTCTTCAGTTGCTTAAGCTGACCAGCAAGAAATATGGAGCTGTCCTTAGATGTGGGGCTTGATTCCCCAAATAGAGGATCTGCAGAGTGTGTACCTGCACTTTAGCCACAGAGGTATTCGTTCCCCCTACCCCCCAGTGTCTGTTATTTCAGGACTCTTCTCTAGGTAATTTAGTTCAGACTTAGCTATTACTGTTCATCTTGGGAAGGGACAACTGTGCTTGGTGCCAAATTAACTTGGCTGATGTTGACTTCAGCTTCTGGCTTTGTGACTCATCATGGGACTGACTTGTTTATTCTTCTCTGGCACACACAGATCGTCCTCCAGAAGGACCACATGTTTGGCCACTAAACAAGTCCAACAAATTTAGCAAGGTTGAATGTTATGAAGTATCTCTACCATCCATGATGGTATGAAACTAGAAATCAGTAACGGGAGGAAAATTCACAAATACATACAAATTAAATAACACAACCCCAAACAACCAGTGGGTCAAAAGAGAAACCAAAAGGGAAATAAAAAATATGTTAAGACAAATGAAAATGGAAACACAACACAGTAAATGTTAAGCAATGCAGCAGAAGCAGTTCCAAGGGGGTTTTATGGCAATAGAGATCTATGTTAAGAAGAAAGTAAGATCTCACATCAACAGTGTTAACCTCCAGGAACTAGGAAGAAGTAACAAACTAAGCCCAATGTTTGGCAGAAGGAAGGAAATAATAAAGATCAGAGCAGAAATAATTCAAATAGAGACCTAGAGTAACAATAGAAAGAGGCCATGGAACAGAGTTGTTCCATGCTCCAAAATAGACTCAAATATTTGAAAACTCAAATAAATAAAATTATAAGTAAAAAGGAGATATTACAACTGATACCATAAAACTACAAAGGATCGTAAGAGGCTACTATGAACAGCTATACCTCAACAGATTGGATAACTTAGGTGAAATGAATACATTTCTCAAAGCATACAAGCTACCAATCTGAATCATGAAGAAATAGGGAAGTTGCACAAAGACAAGTAAGGGGATGGAATCAGTCATCAAAAACCTCCCAGCAAAGAAGAGCCCAGGGCCGCTAGTGAATTCACTAGTGAATTATACCCTACATTTAAAGAACAATTATGCCAGTATTCACAAAGTCTTCCAAAAAACGAAGAGGAGGGAACACTTCTAATCTCCTTTCAGAAGGCTGGCATTGCTCTGATACTAAAGCCAGAAAGGACGCTATAAGAAAAGAAAATTACAAGCCCATATCCCCGATGAACATAGATGCAGAAATCCTCAACAGAGTACTAGCAAACCAAATCCAACAGGACATTAAAAAGATCATCTACAATGATCAAGTGGGATTTATCCTTGGAATCCAAGGATGGTTTAACACCCACAATTCTATAAATGGGATACACCATAGTAACAGAATGAAGGATAAAAATCATGGTCATCTCAATAGATGCAGAAAAAGCACTTGACAAAATTCAGCATCCTTTCCTGAAATAAAATCAACAAGTTCAATATAGAAGGAATTTATTTCAACACAACAAAGGCCAAATATGACAAGCCCACAGTGAACACCATACTCAAACCTCGTAAACTGAAAGTTTTTCCACTAAGATCGGGACCCAAGACAAGTATGTTCATTCTCACAACCTTTATTCAGCACAATACTGGAAATCCTAAATAGAACAATTAATGAGGAAAGAGAAATAAAAGTTATGCAAATCAGAAAAGAAGACGTAAAGTTGTCTCTGTTTGCAGATGACATGATTCTATACATAGAAACCCCTAAAGACTCCACAAAAACTGTCAGAATGAATTAAAAAAAGCTACAGGATACAAAATCAACATACAAAATCGGATGCATTTCTTTTTTTTTTCCCCAAATACTTTTATTTTATTTTTTCAGTGTTACAAGATTCATTGTTCATGTACCACACCCCGTGCTCCATGCCATACGTGCCCTCCTCAATACCCACCACCAGGCTCGCCCAACCCCCCACCCCTTCCCCTCCAAAACCTTCAGTTTGTTGCTCAGAGTCCACAGTCTCTCATGGTTCATCCCGCTCTGATTTCCCCCCAATTCACCCTTCCTTTCCTTCTCCCAGTGTCCTCCATGTTTTTCCTTATGCTCCACACGTAAGTGAAACCATATGATAACTCTCTCTGCTTGAC
>CM052899.1:172590226-172618269 GCA_028534135.1 Potos flavus | reverse complement strand
TTCTGACCAGGGCTTATAATCCAGCTCTTTGCTGTGTGACCCTGGGTAAGTCACGTGCCCTCTCTGAGCCTCAGTCTGCTCACCAGTAAAGCGGGAGTGATATGTCCCCCTTCCAAGAGCTTTTGTGCGGGCATGGGCAGGGATGCGTCTGAAGGGTGCAGTATGGTGTCTCATGTCATAGGTGCTGAACTTCTCAGGTCATTATGGACATATACTGCTCCTGGGACAGAGGCCCTCCACAAATGGCAGCTATAATTATGATTACCAGGCTTTCATCATAACTGCCGTAGAGGATCCACCTGAAGGAAGGGCAGGGGTGCTGCGGGGAGGGGTCTGGGCTCGTCGGGACAACATTTCCTCGACCTGCTGGGGTGGCTGGGTAGAGCCCTTCACGTTGCCGAACCACGGAAGTGGGGGTACTTGGGAGCAGCCCCCAGGCTTTGTCTCAGGCAGGTGGCTGAGGCACAGGGAATGGAAGGAACAAAACCAGACAGGGGGGGAGGGCGGGGGAAGGGCAGGCTTAGTGAGTGGGTAAGCAGCTGTTCTCAAAAAGAGATGTCCACGTCCGAACCCCCAGAGCCCGGGAGCGTGACCCTATTGCATAAAGGGCCTTTGCAGATGTAATCAAGGTCTCGAGATCGCTCTGGATTCGGGCGGGCTCTAAACCAACCAGTGTCTTTATAATAAAAGAAGCGAGAGGACCCAGAGGAGAGGGGGACGTGACCGTGCAGGCAGAGCTGGGAGAGAGGACACGTCTACAGCCCGAGGAACACCAAGCATTGCTGGCAATCCCCTAAGAGAGGGTCACACACACGGATCCTCCCTCGAGGCTTCAGAACCATCAGATCGACTTCTGTTCTAAGCCACCAGCCTGTGGTTCCTTGTTACGGCGACCAAAGGACATCAAACAGTCTATCCATGCTTCCCACGGCCATCCACCTGCGGCTGACCGACTCGGCCAAGCGCCTCTGTGCTCCTGACTCTCCCGTGCGTGCGTGTGAGGACTGAGCCTCCTGGGTCTATGGTCAGCTCTCTGTGGAGCCCACGGAGTGGGCTGTGGTCCACGCAGTCACCCCATAAACGTGGGCTGGTGGGTGATGGACAGACGGATGCCGGGACCCCAACCCTGAGCCCTGGAGCAGGGGGCGCTGAATGCACTCAGCTCCCAAAGTCTGTGCTTCCCAGGACCCCACATTCCAGCCTCCACGCAAGTCCCTGTGCGCAGAGCAATCCAGGGCTATTAGAGTTTAATGCATGCAATTACAGCCGGGAGAATTTCACTGCCGTAGCTTCCTAAGCGGACGGTCCCACCTCTGCTCTGGTCTCTGCAGGTGTCCTGCTGCCTAGTGGGGACTTCCGAAACATGGGACGGGAAAAATGGGACCCTTCAAGGGCTTTCTTTCGCCTTCAGGAAACAAGGTCTGTATCTTGTCATTCCAAGCCCTCCCTGCCTGTGACCTCTGACACACACACGTGGGTGTACACACACCACACACACAAATACACACCACACACACACATCCACACCACGTACAAATACACCACACCATCTCAAACCCTTTAGGATTTCTTTAAAGAATTCCTCCACCCCCATATTGCCTTCTACCCTTCTTTTTTTCCCCCCCAAATACTTTTATTTTATTTTTTCAGTGTTCCAAGATTCATTGTTCATGTACCACACCCCGTGCTCCGTGCCATACGTGCCCTCCTCAATACCCACCACCAGGCTCGCCCAACCCCCCAACCCCCTCCCCTCCAAAACCCTCAGTTTGTACCCTTCTTGCTTCCTCCCCCACCCTCTCACCAGCTAACTCTATGACCCTTCATTGCTTTCTTTAGGAAGCTTCCCTTTATCCTTGAAGTCCATATTTAGACCCCTCCCAATGGGCTCCTAGAGACCCTATTTTTAGCAAGCTGCTTCACACACTGGATTATGAATCCTATGCTCCTTCCTACACTGGATTACAAATCCCTGTTTCTTGTCCCACGGTCAGAACCCAGGCATCCTGAAGGCAGGAGCCAGGCTGCGTGCTTCCCTACTGAGACACACTTTCAGGGGCTCGGACACGTGAATTTCCACCTTGGCCCTGGACTCCCGGCAGGAGCATGCAGGCCTCCCCGGGCCTCAGTCCCTGCGGGCGTCAAGGCCTCCTGATCCCCAGGCCTCCCTGACACCGACCTCCAGGCCTGAGCTAGAGTCCCAAAGGAGCTGGATTGCATTGGCAACTGTGTCCACTATGCCCTGTGTGGCCGCAAGCGGGTCGGCATCCTTGGGGCCACCGTTTGGACAATGGAAGAGGAGGGGCTTCTGTTCCTCCAAGCCCCGAATCCCGTGGCAGCCTCGGGATGGAGGGAATCTGCTGGAAGCTCATGAGCTCATGGCAAGTGCTCTAGAGGCCAGGTGAGCACTCCTCTCCTCTCCACCGGGTGACTGCCCAGGTCCTGGGAACCTCCGATTTCAAAAGGGAAGCGGTGGGTCCCCAGCGGCCACCACAGCTCCTTCGCAGCACAGCACAGATTTCCATGAGAAATCCCAGTTAATGAGGCAGAGAGGGAGAAGTTTGGCCGAAGCCGCCCGAGCTGCCAAAAGGCAAACACTCAATTAGCATTCCTCATTATTCTAATTCAATTAGGAATTGATGTTATCGCCATGAATCACAATTTATTGGGACAGATAAATAGATGCTAGCTAGCGTGGATTTCAGGTGACTTGCCGGGAGGAAGGCACGTGTCACGCAGACATCTCCACGTGGGAGTGGAGAAGGGGACCGATGCATACTGCAAACCTGCACAGCCCCGGCGTCCGGTGGGGGGGGGGGGGGGGGAGTCTCCAACCCCCTTTTGCATTCAGAGAGCTGGTGATGGGGGTTCTGCAGCACACCCAGGGGTCTGGGAGGGCCCTGGGATTTTGTGGTTTTTAAAAGCTCTCCCCGGAAAGTCTGATGGGCAGGCTGGTTGAGATCCGTTCGCTGGGCTCCAGGAAAGTCTCTATCCAGCTGCATCTTCAGTGACCTTGATGGTATGCACTCTAACCTCCACCTTGCCGCTCCGGCATGCCAGCCTTGGGGTTCAGGAGACCCCAGAATCAGAGGTCAGAGCCGAGCTGGGAACCCAGAGCGATGCAGGTGCAAAGGTTGGCACTGACCTTCCATGAGCCCCCCACCCCCGGAGCCCCCTTGACGGGACTCAGCTAACCTCTCTGCTGCCCACCCACCCCCAGCTACCGTGCACTTAGGAAACTCTGTGCCATTGGTGTGCACTAAAGCATACTGGTTCGGCTTGCAGGAGCGAGCTTCTGGGAAACAACCAATGTGGAGACAAGCAAGAAAAAAAATGAGGATGAAATAGGTTCACTAAAGAGAGTGATCATGCTGGGTACCATTGTTCAAATATCCTACGTGACAGGAAGACTGACTTTGGCAGACAATGACTGTGAACTGTACGATACGATCCTCCCCTTTCTTCCTCTATAATAGGACAATTTTCTTCAAGGAGCCATGTGATCCATTAAATACTCATTTGTAGCCAAAGGATGCTATCATTCCGGCCAGTAAGATATTAGTCTGCTGGAGGCTTCTAGGAAGTTTTGCTTTCTGGATAACAGGGGATAGTTACAGATGATCCTAGTTTCTCCCCTTCACCACTTTTCTTGTCCTTCCTATCTTGAACACATATGTAATGTCTGGGGCTGCAGCAGCCCCTTGTGACCATGAGGTCAAAGGCATCTCAGAGATGCTGAGCCTATTATCGTGGAGTCACCTACCTTCAGATTTCTTGTTATGTGCGAAAAATAACCCCTCTTTGTTCAAACCACTAAAAGGCAGATTGTTTCTGGATGCTGAGAACATTCTCATCTGATACACAAACTATATGGTCATTTTTCATAGCACAGAAGGCCCATGCGGCCTCCGACCAATGGTGGTCTCGCTGGTGTAATCAAAAGTTGGCGTCAAGAAAAATACTCATCCGGTTTAATATTTTACTCAGCAAACAGTTATGAAATGCCTGCCATGGGCCTGGTACCATGCTAGCTATGAAGATATGGCACACACACACATGCCCCCTACCACCACAGACTCGAAGTTAGTGGGATAAGCAGACAATATTCAATATTCAATATTCAGTCGTGCACCATTAGCCAGTGGGCCCTCCATGGCCTGGCCCTACCTCCCCTCCATGCATGTCTGCTTCTCTCCTCCCTGCTTGCTTCCCACACCCGCCTCCATGCCCTTCTGTGTCCGCCACACGCTTCCCCACGTGTCCCAGTCCTGAGTCCTCACCTCCTCCAGGCTCTGCTCCCAAGTCACTTTATCAGGTCGGCGTCCCTGACCTCTCCATGTGCGAGAGCTAACCCCGCCTCAGTCCTCATTTCCTCTACCACCTGACCAGCCCCTGTCACTGATCGTGCTTCTCGGTTGATTTGTTTCTCCCTTGTTGGTCTCCCCTCTGTGTCATAAACTCCGCGATCATAGGGATTTTTCTCTCTTGTTTGTGGTTCCATCCTCAGTAACCGGAATGGTGCCTGGCGCATGGCAGGTGACTGATAAGTGTGGCTGGCTGAGGGAATGAATGGGCAATTATTTAGGAAAAGGCAGTGCTGTGGGGGAGGGGAGCACACGAGGCTAAGGGACCCAGAAGAGGGATGCTAACCAGGTAACGGGATTAGGGAAAGGCCTTCTGGAAGAGACTGTTGCTGAGTCTTCAAGGGTTGGCTTCATGGGATGGAGGTGTAGGGGGGAGAGAGAAGGAAGTGTGTTATCACAGCCAACTCTGGAAGTATGAGAAAATGGAACATGCATCGGTGCACGTTAGCATGTGTTAGCAGCTTTCTCAACTTGCTCATCTGTAAAATGGGGAGAGGAGTGTACTTAATGGGTAGTCACGAAAGCTGCACAGTAAAGCACTTTCTATATTACTTACTAATACTGTGATTATGATCATAATTCTGAAGGTAGGGGCAGAGAATGTCATAGAGATGCACAGAATTGGCCCAAGAAAGACCTCAGGAACAATTTTCACAATTGTCACGATAGGCGATTTTATGTGTCAGCGGGGCTGGACCACGGTGCCCAACTACACGGTCAAATGGCATTCTGGATGTGTCTGTGACGGTGCTACTGAAGGTTTTAAAAGTGGATCTAGGTGGACAATTGTGACCGAATGGATGAAGGACAGAATAAACAAGCAATACGGAAAACTGGGGTTTGGGGAGGAGGGGAGTTCTTCCTGACGGCAGGGTGGAGGAGACTTTGGAGGCAGTTGCAAAAGCTGATCCTGTGTTTTATAAAAAAAAAATTAATGCCACTGATTCCCCCCCAACCCCTGAGTCACAGGGGGAGACCACAGTGCCAGGAAATGCCCCCAAAAACCATGGGAACAAGAGCCCCAGGACCAGCCCTGGTGCTTCTGAGGCCCTTAGTGCTAGGAAATGTGTCCTTTTGGGTGAAGCAAGTTGGACCCCCTCCACGGATGTGGGAAGGCCTGAACATGCTCGTGTAGAGAATGGAATGAGACATCGCTATGGGGAGATATCAGGAAATGCAGGAGAGCAGTGAGGTCGCTCAGATTGGTCGGTAATGGATCATTTGCTGTGGTCGATGCTTGAGAGCAGTTCATGAGTGAGCCTGCATTTCCTGTGATATTTAGCTCTTAATAAAGCGATCCCCAGGAGCCAGCAAATTCCTCCAAAGTATGCCTCAAGCCAAACACGACCTAATTAATATGAGATGAATAAATATTTCATTAAAAAGAAATGGATTCCATCTTTTATAAAAGATGTCTGCACAAACAATAAAGGCTTCTAGTAAAGCACCACGTTTAAGGATTCTAAAAACGATTCTTAGGTAAGAGGAGTAGCTCACAGGCGCAGGAAGTTAGGCGATGTGCCCAGAGTCACCTGCTTGAGCCAGAATTCCAACTCAGCTCCGTCAGACTCTGGAGTTGTATCTCTCTAACCCTCGTGCTAGAAACTAATGTGCGTACTTTCATAAAGAGAGCTACTACATACTCCGAGTCCCCGCTGCGGCACACATGGTGCTGGCTGAGCATCTGACACACAGCTACTGTTCCTTGCCCCACTGCTAACTGTCCCTGCCACAGGACCTTTGCACCTGCCGCCCCTTTTGTCCATGATGCTGTGCTTTCCCTCAGATCTTCACATGGTCTGCTTTCCTGTCAGCAATCAGATCTTAGCTTAAATGTCTCCTTCTCAGACCTTCCCTGGTACCCTTCTCCTGCAAGGAAAGCAGTCTTATCCTCCTGGGTTGCTATTCTATACACTTGGTGCAGAAAAATGATCATCACTACGTCATTGTGTTTGTTTAGTGTTTATGTGTTAGTGTCTGTGGCATCAGGGACCTTGTCCAGCTTGTTCACACCATCACAACCACCTGGAATAATGCCAGGACAGAGCAGCGGCCATCAGCACTGACTGATTCCCACTGTGTGTCCCACCATGCTACCATTATCATGGAGGCCCAGCACTTTAAAAAAAAAAAAAAAATCCAAAACACTAAGTTAAAAACAAAACAAAACAAAAAACGCCTAAGCCAAATGTTTCTAAACATTCAACCTTATAAACATACATAGAAAATCTAATCTCTGTTTAATTCTAGAATGGATTTATTACAGTCTGGTCACTAAATTGGTTAGTCTGGTATTAATCAAATGTTTTTTTTTTACCCCACAAATTTAGATGCAGATGAAAGTCTGGACTGTGGAATGAGACGACTAATAACAGGCTTGGGTATGGAAGTGATCGTCACTGCATAGTAAGGCAGCATGGAGTCTGCGATGACCATTTGTGCAAGTCCCGCTCAGTCTTATCCAGAATCTTCCTTTGAGGGACATAAAGAGCTATTGTCATATAACTCTGTGCCACTCTCGATTTTATGTGCAGACTGCCTCTGGCTATTCCCTGAACGTTAATTAACTCCTGATTACTCTGCTTCGACCCTGCGGCTCTTTAAGCAGAGGGCCCAATGGCCAATCCGAGAAAGACACTTGTGGGGCAAACTGCGCAGAAGGTTCTGCCAAAGGTTCCTCTTCCTTCCTTGAAAATAATTACGCCCTAGTGACTTCAAAGCCGACTGAGAGTCGAACACGTCGCCCTGCACTCTCTGTGCCAGCGCAGAGGAAAGCAAACCGCTGCATGGTTGAAGGGTCAGGGGTGTGTGCGGAGGGCGGAGAGGGAGGCCGCAGAGGGACCGAGGGAGCTGGAGGGCCAATCGTGAGACACAAACCTGCAGCAGGGGAGACAGTGCACTTCGGGGTAAGAAAAACCCAGGGACAGCCGGAAAAAGGGTCAGCCGACCTCACTGGCTGACTGCTTAACTGTCAAGTTCCCCATTCACTTAGATATGTTCATGCACACATATGTACCATATCCATAGCACAGATCTAGCTATACACACATCGATGTATAGGTAGATTCTTTTTTTATTATGGTATGTTAGTCTCCATACAGTACATCATTAGTTTTGATGCAGTGTTCCAAGATTCATTGTTTGCATCTAACACCCAGTGCTCCGTGCAATACGTGCCCTCCTCCATACCCATCACCGGGCGCATCCAGCCCCCCAACCCCTCCCCTCAAAAACCCTCTATATAAGTAAGTACACGCTGCTTGGTATGTATGTGCGTGTGTGTGTATATATACATGTGTATGTATATACGTGTATATGCTGCTTGATGGGTTATCCATATACCTATGCATGTATCTGTATACTATATATATATTGCTGTATAGCGTATGTTTTAATACTATATATTATACATAACTATACCAAGGTATTATAGCATAATATATATTAAAGTATATTATTAGTGTGTCATATGGTATAATAATACACTAATATATATAAGGTATATACTATATATACATAAAAGCAATATATAGATACTGCTTATAGGGTATATATCTGTATATGTGTATATGCATATACTTTGTGTGTATATATATACTGTATGTGTGTATATATGTGCATATGTATCTATAGATGTGTGTGTATATTTGTGCAGCTACATGCACATGTGTGTACATATACTGATTACTGGGTGCATGTGTATATATGCACGTACGTATATGTGTGTGTGCATATATATGTACACACACTATTTAGTGTCTCTACATATCTGCTTAGTGGGTTGCATAATATGTATATGCCTTTTGCACATATATGTAATACATAATATATATGTGTGTATATATACTGTTCAGTAGGTGTTGGGGCTACGACAGTGAACAATGAGGAATCACTGCTACCCTCACGGAGCTTATATTCTGGTGCATAAAACCAACAACCAAGAGGACACATGAATAAACAATAACGGAGTCCCTGGTAGTGACAGGTGCTCTGAAGCAGGGGACCAGAACAGGTAGGGGATATGGAACACTTGGGGGTGGCTGGTCAAGTGGGGTGGGTATTCCCGAGGGAGGGGACACTTGGGCAGAGGGAGGGGGAAGGGACATTTGAGCAGAGGGAGGGGACACTTAAGCAGAGGGAGGGGGAGGGGACATTCAGCAGAGGGAGGGGACACTTGGGCAGAGGGAGGGGGAGGGGACACTTGGGCTGGGGGAGAGGGGACATTAAGCCGAGGGAGGGGACACTTGGGCAGAGGGAGGGGAAAGGGACATTTGAGTAGAGGGAGGGGACACTTGGAGGGGAAGGGGACATTAAGCAGAGGGAGGGGACGCTTAGGCAGGGGGAGGGGACATTAAGCAGAGGGAGGGGACATTTAGGCAGAGATCTGTATGGTGTGAGTGAGGCTCGCAGAGACCAGGAGAGAGCAATCAAGCTGACGGGGCAGCAAGCATAGAGATTCTGAGTCGGACTTAAGCTCAGCGTGTTTGAGGGACAAGAAGGACAGAGTGAAATGAGCGGGAAGATGAAGGAGGTGGAGAGGGGTGTCAGGAAAAAAAAAAGTGAGCCAGATTGTGGGGCCTCGCGGGCTGGCACGGAGAGACGGGCGTTCTTCCGAGCGGTAGGGCAGCTGCTGGACATTGGAGGCAGCAGCCACGCGATCGAATTTATGCTTTATCACACCGCCAGCTGCCACGTGGACAGGCTCTCTCCTCTCTCTCTCATCCATTCCCGAGGCAACATTTATCGGGCCTTTACCACGTGCCGAGCGCTGAGTCTGGCGCTCATGGGACTGGGTAGATGAACAGGACCAGTCCCAACCTCTCAGGGCTCAGTCTGATGGTGAAGGCGGACCTCAGCCCGATGTGCTGTGAGATGGCCAGGGAAAGCTAGGAAAACCCGGTCTTCTTCCTGCTGTGTCCCTCCAGGTGGCTACCCAAACCTTCCCAGAACCCACCAGGTCACACGGCGAAATCCCAGCCACGCCGGCATCAAGAAGACACAGAAGGCATTTGAAAATGCCAGCCACATGCCAGGTATGGTTCTGGGGGCCGCAGGTTCCCTGTCCCTTATTTTCACATTAAACCTTTAAGAACACTACAAGCATTCCTTTCAGAAGAGCAAACAGAGGTCTGCAGAAGCTGTGTGATGGGTCCAAGTTCACATGGCCAGAAGTAGCAAGGCCAGAACCTGGGTCCAGACTTCTCCATCTCAAAAGCCCATGCTCTCTCTTCTAGGCTCTGCTGCTTCCAAAACCAAACATCCGGTGTTGCTGGACCCTGATGGGGAGTCTCCCCCTGACCACCATGATTTCAGCTGCTATGCATGTGATGAAAGCTGCTTTCAATCTAACTTCTGTATTTGGGAGGCACGTGTGGAAAGAAGACAGGCGGCATGCGGCAGTGGTGTCCTCTCCAGACCTCCAAGTCATCCTGTATGTAAGAGGGAAGATAATAATGCCCAGCACACTGGGGCAGTAAGGGGGACAGGATGGTAACAGGAGCCTGGTTCCCAGGACAACGACTGTGAGTTTCTGGCTGGTCAGGACTCTGTAGGTTGCAAATGTCAGGAACCCAACATGATCTCCCGTAAGCAAAACAGGATGCCAGTCTGGGTAGCTGGTCAAGATAGAGAAGAGCCCAGAAGACTAGAAGGACACACTGATGGCGGCACTGGGGGTGCCCGCCTGTGACCCCTCTCATTGACCTTCACGCACGGCAGGCAGCTCACTATGAGCACCTGAGACTCTGCTGGGGGACTTTTCTGCCCTGAATGGGACAAGCCAGAAGTGCAGGAGGTAATGGAGCTTGGAGCAGCCCTCCACCAAGGAAGAAGGGGGAACTGGGCATAAAAACATCAGCTTCTCTAAGTTCAGCTGCTCCCAGGGGACACCCTGCACTGTCCCCCAAAGGTCCCATGGGAAGGTGAGTCCGGGCGCCACGGTGGCGAGTGGCTTCGTCCAACGCCCATCCTTGGCTACCTCCCTTTCTCTGTCTCACTCCCCTTCTCTTGCAGGTGGCTTTTGAGTTTACCTCCTGATAAATCACTTGCACTTCGATATGAGTTTCAGGAAGAACTCGAGCTCAGACAGCGACCAGCAGGGCCATCTATGGGAGGGAAGCAAGGAGTCTAGGGTACAGAGTACAGGAAGCAAGTACTGACCTGCATTTGCAGGACCCTGGGAGCGATGCCTCATTGAATTTTGCACCGAGGTGCCATGCTTGCTCATGCTAGTCTGGACTCTACCCTACAGGGACCCTCTCTTCTCCACCCACCTCTTACATCTGTTCATTTCTTTATTGTGGGCCTCATTCTTTCCTCCTACAAATAGACTTGCTCGTGGGGTGCCTGCGTGGTGCAATTGGTTGAGCGGACAATTTTTGGTTGGCTCAGGTCATGATCTCTGGGTCCTGGGACTGAGCCCTGCATCAGGCTCTCTGCTCAGCGAGGTGTCTGCTGCAGATTATCTCCCTCTCCCTCTGTTCCTCCCCCTGCTCAAGCTCTCTCTTTCTATCTCTCTATAAATTAAATAAATAAAATCTTAAAACAAAATAAAACAAATAGACCTTCACCTTCACCGACTGCTGGCAACCAACAAATGCAGACCTGTTTTCTTAACATCAACCAACAAATGCAGACCTGTTTTCTTAACATCATTCGTGAGGGGAAGCCTATCAGCCCTGATTCCAGGGAAAGTCTGAATGGCTGGGCTTGGGTCACAAGGCCACTCCTTAGAGCAAGCATTC
The DNA here is from genome assembly GCA_028534135.1 of Potos flavus. Lineage (NCBI taxonomy): Eukaryota > Metazoa > Chordata > Mammalia > Carnivora > Procyonidae > Potos > Potos flavus. Next base: position 172,607,162 of record CM052899.1, on the reverse strand, counting down.
TAGCTGAATATGGTCCTGTGGCTGGCCAGACATATCACGTGCCCCTCTTGGAGGGTGAGTGGGGGCCCCTGTGCACACGCAGAGTAAAAAGGTGTTCTCTAAAGAAAGGGATGTTTTGATGACAATACACAGGTTGCAAAGCACGCTGGACAGTCAAAAACTGCAGCCTTTATGTTCCTTCTGGTTCTCTGTCCTCTTTCCATTTCACAGATGAGAAAACGAAGCTTCGGACTGTTTAATCTACTTTCCCAAGGATCCACAACTAACACGTATCAGAGTCGGCCTGACTCTCAAACCTAAAGTGTTTCCACTGGATAGATAGAAATTAACCTGTTGGGCCATAACTGTCCAAAAATGCAGCCATAGAAGGATTGTTATAAAAAAAAATCTCAGTAAACTCTTGCTAAAAAAAATCAATGGATCACCCACAAATGTTACTGTACTGGGGAAGCACAACTCTCCCAGCGTGAAAGTAAAATGAGATTTCTGTGCATTCACATGTGCTCTTTCCTGACAACAAAGGGTATACTGACATAGTTTAACAATGAAATGTCTTGCTCGAAAACTCAATAAATGCCAGATATTGAACCCACCAAAGGCAGGAATTAAAGCCAAAATACCTTTTCAACATTAGGAGGGTGGTTTTCTTGCCTCCTATGCCAGTCCACCTCCACCTTGAGGTTCATAATAGACACACAGACTTCATCTGCATCTACCATGAAAGGCAGTGATTATTTGGTATTTTGACCAGAATGAAGCTGGTATCTCAGTGTGGTTTTGATTTGAGTCTCCCTGATGGCTAATGATGATGGACATTTTTTCATGTGTCTGTTAGCCATTTGTATGTCTTCTTTGGAGAAGTGTCTGTTCATGTCTTCTGCCCATTTTTTTGACGTGATTCTGTTTTTTGAGTGTTGAGTTTGAGGAGTTCTTTATAGATCTTAGATAGCAGACCTTTGTCTGTAGTGTCATTTGCGAATATCTTCTCCCATTCCGTGGGTTGAATGAAGCTAGGTTCTATTGCCTGAAAGTAAACCAACCTCATCCTGAATCCTGGATGTTTGTGCACATTCTACATGAATTTAGGTGTCATCAAGAAACTGCTGCAACCCAAAAATGGCTTAAAAACTGGGCCTCTAACAAGCTTACATGTTTCAAAACATCCATGGTCACAGTGGTTTCAATACATATATGCCCCAGACTAAGGTTCTGAGAGCCAAGCCAGCAGGCAAACAGCAGCACAGGTGTGGGCAGAAACCGTAAACAAAACTTTCAAGGAAGATGACAGGATATAATCAATTCAGAAATTATGAGGCCACATGCATACACACTTGGTAGTGTGCCATGAAAGGGTGCAGAGGGTTCCAGACCAAACTGTCAATGATATGGCGGTAAAAATGATATGCTTCTGTGTGGTGCCAACAATGCTGTGGGTTGAAAGAGATGCTTCCATTCTCCTTAAGCCATTAAATGCTCAGCATTAGGATGATAAACAATAGAAAGTAAAGTTTCAGTAGGATTTTTAAAGTGTGTGTTCTGGTTACAGAAGTTCAGCCACTGTCCGAGAGAACATGGATAGTAGGCAAAACTCCTAAATTCTCTCAGCCACAACTCCTCTTCTGAGAAATCCGGAAAAAGGAACCCTCCAATGTGGTGCATAAGCTCTGTCCATATTGTTGGCGGACCCATAAAGATCACTGTAAGGGGCAGGCTGTAAGCAGTCTAGCAAAGAAAAAAAAATGGGTGGACTGAGATTTGCGTGCCTTTCCAAGAGGCAGAGTATTCATTATAAATCCAACCAAGTGAATTGCTTGTTAAAAATCTATTTTCTAAGAAATACAATGGAATTCAAAGTCTCTACGACATAATATTCTCAGTGCCCAGGATACAACCCCAAATGACTCAACACATAAAGTACCAGGAAAATGTGACCCATTTTTTATAGAGGTGAACCCTAAGATGACCAAGATGTTGGAATTAACATAGAGCGCGTTAGAGCAGTTACAATCTATGCTGCATAAAGTAAAGGGCAATACAGTAGAAATAAATAAAAATATAGGAAATTTAAGAAAGAGAGAAAAACTATTTTTCAAAACTCAAGAATTTCCACTTAGGCATTAGGCACAACACAGTCAAACTGATAAAAGATTAAAGAAAAATCTTAAAAGAAGACACATTATATACCAGATAGCAATGATTCAGTTTCCTGACTTCTCATCTGCAACTATGTAGGTCAAGCGACAATAGAACAAAAACTTTACAGTAATGAGAAAAAAACTGTCAACCCAATAATCTTTTTTTAATAGAAATATTTTCCAAAAGAGAAAGCGAAATGAAGAAAGAAAAGGGGGAACAATAAAAAATATATATTTCAGACAAAATAAAATTAAGAGAATGCACTGACAGCAGACTTACACCACATAAAATGCTAAAGGAAATTCTTCAGGCTGAATGGAAATGACATGAGAGAAAAATGCAGGCTTGCGTGGAAGATATAAGACATTTATTAAGGACTATTTTCCTCCTAATTTTTAAAAACCTCCAAAAAATACAAAAACATTGCTAATGTTATATATATATAAAATTTATAATTTAAATATATATATTTAAAGCAAAAGCTGTAATATTGTATTAGAGATTTATAATTTAAGAAACTATAATACATGTGACAACCGTAGTATAAAGTTTGACTGAGGTGGTAAGTGGACCTATACAGTTGTCAGATTTTTACATTTACGTGAAGTATAAAATATTAACTCTAAGGAGATTGAATTAAATTAAGGATGTATATTATAATTCCTAGAGCAACAATTTTAAAACATAATATAAGAAAGTAAAGCTATAAAGTCAACAGATAAATGAGAATTCTAAATTTTTAATTAATCCAAATCCAAAATAATATAGGAAAAGAGAGAAGCAGAAAACAAATAAAATCATGGCAGACCTAAATCAAACCATATCAATCATTACATTTATTATCAATGAGCCAAACACGCCAACTAAATGATAGAGATTGCCAGAATGAATTTTTAAAAAGGCAAGACCTAACTATATGCTAGTGAAATATAAAAACGTAGACAGAATGAAAGCGAATGCGTGAAAAAAATATATGTCATGGAAACGGTAAGAACCAATAAGATAGAATGGCTATAGTAATCTTGGAGAAAATAAGCTTCAAAGTAAATATTAGATATTATTAGCAGAGACACAGGAGAACATTTCACCATGATAATAGGGTCAATTCATCATGAAGACACAACAATCATACATGTGCATGTGTTTAGCTACACATTCAAAGTATAAGAAGCAGAACTGACCAAAGTAAAGGAAGGAGAATTATCTCCATGATGAAACTTGGAGATTTTACACAACTGTCTCAGAAATGGATAAAACAACTAGATTTTAAAAATTGGTAATGACCTAGAAGATCTAAATAACATTAAACACTTCAACTGATATTTATTGACTATTATACCCAATGACTTGTTTTTTATTATATTAGTCACCATACAGTACATCATTCGTTTTTGATGTACTGTTCCATGATTCATTGTTTGCCTACAACACCCAATGCTCCATGCAATATATGTCTTCCTTAACTCACTGGGCTAACACATCCCCCTACCCTTCTCCCCTCTAAAACCCTCAGTTTGTTTCCCAGAGTCCATAGTCTTTCATGGTTTGTCTCCCCTTCTGAATCCCCCCTCTTCAATTTTCTCTTCCTTCGCCTAATGTCCTTCATGCTATTCCTTATGTTCCACAAATAAGTGAAACCATATGATAAATGACTTTCTCTGCTTGACTTATTTCACTCAGCATAATCTCCTCCAGTTTCATCCATGCTGATGCAAAAGTTGGGTATTCATCCTTTCTGAGGAGGCATAATATTCCATCGTATATACTGACCACATCTTCTTTATCCATTCATCTGTTGAAGGGGATCTCGGCTTTTTCCACAGTTTGGCGATTGTGGACATTGCTGCTATGAACGTTGGGGTGCATGTGGCCCTACTTTTCACTACATCTCTACTTTTGGGGTAAATACCCAGTAGTGCATACTATACCCAATGACTTTAAAATACATGTTTCTTTCAAGTAGGCATGGTGTATTCTAAAATAAACAATAAACTGGACATAAATTGAGCCTCAATAAATGTTAATGGATTAAAATTTTACAGAGTATGTTCTTAGACCACAATGGAATAAATTAGAATCAAGAACACTAAGAAGTTTAGAAGAAAACCCCCCAAATGTTTGGAAATTAAAGAACATATGCCTAAAAAATACATGGGTCAAAGAAGAAATCATAAGAGAAATTAGAAAATATTATAAACTAAATACTAATAAAAATACAATATTTCAAATTTTGTGTGCTATAGTTAAAGCAGTACTTAGAGGGAGATTTATAGCTTAAAAAGTATATTTTTTAAAATGTATAAAATCTGTAATCTATGGCTCCGTCTTGACAATCTAAGAATATATAAACCAATCAGGGGAATAAAAGAAAGAAAGAAATTACTCATATCAGAAACGAAAGAGGAGTTATAATTACAGATAGTATAGAAATTTAAAGGATCATATGAGAATATTATAAATTACCTTATGCCGACAAATTTGCTAATCTAGAGAAAGCTGCTAAATTCCTTGAGCATTTCAGCTTAACAAAATTCACATAAGGAAAAACCTCAGAAAATCTGAAATTGCTTTTGTTGTCAAAAGCTTTTCCACAAAGAAAACCTCGTACGAAATGACCTCATTCACAAATCCTATCCAATGTTTAAAGAAGGTACCACCAATATTACGCAAACTCTTTCAGAAAATAGAGCCCAAAAGTAGACCTCCCACTTATACAAGGTATCTGGTTTTATACAAGGTCACCAAAGCAAGCCAGTGAGCAAAGGAAAGTCTTTTCGAGAAATGGATTTCCAGGGCGCCTGGGTGGCTCAGTGGGTTAAAGCCTCTGCCTCTCGTTCAGGTCATGATCTCGGGGTCCTGGGATCGAGCGCCGCATCGGGCTCTCTGCTCAGCAGGGAGTCTGCTTCCCCCTTTCTCTCTACCTGCCTCTCTGCCTACTTGTGATTTCTCTCTCTGTGAAATAAATAAATAAAAGCTTAAAAAAAAATCTTTAAAAAATAAAAAAAGAAATGGATTTCCATATACAGAAAAATGAACCTCAACACTTACTACACACACACACACACACACATGGTTTAATTCAAGATGTATCATAAACTAACCCTATAAGCTAAAGCCATACATTTTCAGAAAGTAAACACAGTACAATGTCTTCATGACTTAAGTACATTTTGTTGAGCCAAGTTTTCTCACACAAGTCACATAAAGTAATAACCTTTTAAGCTAAAACACTTGACAAATTAGACTTCATCGAAATTTAAAATCTCCCTGCCTCAAAACACACCGCTAATAAAAGCAACAGGCAAACCATATTCTGGTAAAAAAAAAATCTCATATCTGACAAAGTACTGGTATCTGTGTATATATCCCATAACTCAGTAATAAGAAGAAATCAATCCCTTTTGATATCCTGTTTTCATTTCCTTTGGATATTTACCCAGAAGCGGGATTGCCAGATCATATAGTATTTTGAATTTTGAATTCTATTCTATTTTTAATTTTTTTAGGAACCACCACTCTGTTTTCCATAGTGGTTGAACCAATTTATATTCCAACCAACTGCATGAGGGTTCTCTTTTCCCACATCCTCACCAATACTTGTTATCTTTTGTCTTCGTGATAATCACTCTAACATGAGTGAGTAATATCTCATTTTACTTTTAATATGCATTTTCCTGATGACTAGTTGAGCACCTTTTCATGAACCCATTGTTCATCTGCATGTCCTATTCAGGAAAAATGATTATTTAGTTCCTCTGGCCCTTTTTAAGTAGGATTTTGTTGTTGTTGTTACTGAGTTGTAGGAGTTTCTTACATATTGTGGATATTAACCCGTTTTGTGATATATGATTTGCAAATATAGTCTCCCATTCTGTGGGTCGCCTTTTCATCTTATCGATTGTTCCTTTTGCTGTGTGGAAGCTTTTTTAGTTTGATGTAGTCTCACTTGTTGATTTTTGCTTATGTTGCTTTTGCTTTTGGTATCATATCCAAAAAACCATTGCCAAGATTGGTGTCAAGGAGATTTTTCCCTATATTTTCCTCTAAGAGTTTTACACTATCACATCTTATGTGTCAGTCTTTAATCCATTTCAAGTTAATTTTTGTGGGTGGTGTAAGACAGGGGTCCAATTTAATTTTTCTGCATGTGATTATGCAGTTTTTCCAACACCATTTGTTGAAGAAACTATCCTTTCTCCATTAAGTGTTCTTGGCTCCTCTGTCAAATATTAGTGTCAGAAAGATATACTCTCATTTTTACTGTAGCATAATTTACAATAGCCAAGATATGGAAACAACCTAAGAGTACATCAATGATGAATAGGAAGAGAAGATGTGTGATACAATGGAATATCATTCAGCCATGAGAAAGAAGGAAATCCTGCCACTTGTGATGATATGGATGGACCTTGAGGGCATTATGTTCAATGAGATAAACCAGACAGAGGAAGACAAATACTGCATGACATCACTTATCTATGGAATCTAAAACCACTGAACTGGTGGAAACAGAAAGTAGAATGGTAGTTACCAGGGGCTGGAGGTAAGGAAATTGGGAAGGCATTGTTTAAGGGTACAAACTTGCAACTAGAAGATGAATAAGTTCTGGAGATTTAATGCACAGCATAGTGATTACACTCAATACCAAACACGTGCAAGTTGCAAAGAGACTAGATCTTAAATGTTCTCACCACAGCAAAGAAATGATAATTATGTGCCATGACAGACGGGTTAGCTAATGCTACGTGGTAATCCCATTGCAACATGTAAAGGGATCAAATTAATACATACACCTTAGACTTACACAATGTTATATGTCAATTATATTTCAATAAATTTTCTGACAAAACACATGCAATAAAGATGTTTAGAAAAGTGGGAAAAAAGATAATTAACTTTTTTTCTTTTTTAATGGTGAAAGTTTTGAACAGAAACTCCACAAAGGAAGATACATGACTGGCCATTAGCATGTGAGATAAATGTTGATCATTATTCGTCATCAGGAAGTGCTCATTCAAGTTACACTGATATCCTACTGAACACCCATCAGAAGACTGAAAGTGAAAAATGTGTTGGCAAGAGTGTGAAATGAGGAACTTTCAGGACTATAAAATGGCACAACCGTCTTGGTAAACCTTTTGGCTGCTTCGCACAAAACTAAACATACACCTAGTCTACGATCCAGCAATTCCGATCCTAAATATTTCCCCAAGAGGAATGAGGTCATATGCTTATGAAAAAAAAAGACAACACAAATTTTTGCAGCAACGTCATGAAAAACAGCAAAAACTAGGAACAGTCCTGGAGTCTACCACAATGAAAACAGATTGCCGACTATTTATCAATGAAATACTAGTTATCAATGAAATACCATTTATCAATGAAAAGGATAAATGAAAGTGCTGCTAGATGAAGCTCAAGAACATTAGGCTGCAGAATCGTTATGGGTACAAAATATTCAGAAGCATTACACAAAAGAATGCTTATGTAGGGCTCCATTTACATTAGGTTCTAGAATAGGCACAGCTCCTCTATGGAGGAGGAGTGGTTGGGGTGAAGATGAGTTTTGACTGGAAAGGCGCAACAGGGGAATTCTGGATGATGGTAATCGTCTATATCTTGGGGGAGGTGCAAATTCCACAGATATATGCATTTCTCAAAATTCAGCAGATGCAAATGTAAGATTTGTGCATTTCACCGCATGTACCCTTTACGCCAAGAAAAACGAGACTAATCTCTTTGCTGAAATATTTAAGGGAAGGGTACAGATATTTGCAATTCACCATAAAATGCATAAAAGGTAATATGGATTAATAAATGGAAGGATAGGAATTTCAAAAATAAGTTTGATAAAATGTTCATGGTAGAATGTACATGGTAGATATGGGTGCTTACTATAAAATTCCTTGAACTTGGCTGTATTTTTGCAAATTTTCCTATTAAAGTATTAGAAAATATTAATACACAGCCAGTCAACCCTGCCCCTCAGAGAAAGGGTACTTTTTGAAGTCTGAATTCAGATCCTCCAAACCCACCCCCATACTCCCGAATCTCCTAGGCTTGTCACCATCAGTGTTCTTCAGACTGGAGTTCAATTAGCTGTTTCTTTTTCTGCCTCCTCTGTGTATATGAGAGATCCCCAAAAGCAGGCACCACATCTGGTTCATTTCTGTGACCTCAGAACCTAGAACAGGGCCCAGAACAAACTGATCCCCCGTATCATGGGCGGGCAGGTAAGGTGAGCGGGGAGCAAGGGGGAGCAAATAAAAGGGTATAAAAGAAAGGAAGAAACAAACCAAAGCTGGTTGGTTTTATATCAGCCCCACAGAAATTGCCAGTAACAAGACTCAGGGATGAGAAAACTAAGAGAAACCTCCCACACACACACTTATGTTCTCTCTTTCTCAAAAAAAAAAAAAAAAAAAAAAAAGGCACATTTGGTAAAAGTCTCCCCTAACTGACTCCCTGCTGTCTCGTGAAAAAGTGCCAAGCACTGAGGGGTCACTGTCTTCCCAGCAGCACTTTGGATTCTGGGCTGTGCCACCTCATTTAGATCTCACGCAGCCGACACGGAAGACATCGACATGCCCATTTTACACATGAGCCAACAGAGGCTTGGAGCCTACAACGCTGCCGTTGGCACCCTCCGTGCCTGACTCCCGAGTGTCTGTGTGCTCAGAAACTCTTGCTGGCTGACATCCCAGGGGTAGTACCCACCCCAGGGGAAATCCTTGTTTGCTGGAGGATATTGCATAAGGATGAGATGTTTCGCATCGACACAGACCACAGACGGAGCAGTGAGCCCCTGCACGCCCGTCCCAGATATAGCCCATCCCGGTCGGGTGGGGGAGGTAAGTGGTGGTGCCGATAAAGAATTCGGTTCAAGGGAAAACCATCACGGCCACCCCAGCATCCTGGCTGGTGGGGGCCAGGGTGGCCGTGGAGAAGGTCAATTACTCATTTAAGGTAACTTAAACAAAACTTATTTTATTTCAGTATAGTTGACACGCTATGTTACGTTAGTTTCTGGTGTATGACACAGTGATTCAACAAGCTACCTTTTGAGAAGGGTCTTAATGGACGAAGAGGCCGGCAGAGACTACGGAAGGTTGGGGACAGAAGGAAGGGCAGATTTGCTAAGATCCACCCTCCGAGAGAAAAGGAAGAGCAGAGCACTGTAGGGCCCGCCTGTGGAAGGGCAGCAGGAACCCCAGGGGCTCCCCCAGCTCCCCGGACTGCTGGGGATGCTGGTAGCTCGGTCCCAGCCGCACCTGCCTCGCCTTTAGGAAGCACAGGGAAGAAAGGAAGGAGGGGACCCAGAGGCTGGTCTGCTCTGGCCAAGGCGAGGGCAGGGAATGCTGAGGGACAGTGTGCCTGTCAAAGCAGCGAGGACAGCGGGCCGAGAGCAGGGGCCTGGGACGGGCCAGAGAGGAGTCGAGGGATGCATCTGGGAACTGGGCTGTGACCCGTGTATCAGTCTGAGGACCATGTGTCTCCCCACATCACACAGAACAAACCTCAGTGACACTCTACCCTGCAGTCCAGGTCTGGGGAACTGGTCATCCTCACTCCTCAGGCCTGCCCCGAAGTGTGAGCTAAGGAAAGGGGGCCCTGGAGGTGGGTGAACCCCAGAACAAAAGTGGGAGTGTGGGCTTCACCACGATTTCCAAAGTGGCACTGGTCACATCTAAAGTACTATTTCTGAGAGTCCACAGTCTCTCATGGTTCATGTCCCCCTCCAATTTGCCCCAATTCACTTCTCCTTTCCTTCTCCTAATGTCCTCCATGTTATCCCTTATGTTCCACAAGTGAAACCATATGATAGTTGACTCTCTCTGCTTGACTTATTTCACTCAGCATAATCTCCTCCAGTCCTGTCCATGTTGGTACAAAAGTTGGGTATTCATCCTTTCTGATGGAGGCATAATATTCCATTGTATATATGGACCATATCTTCTTGATCCATTCGTCTGTTGAAGGGCATCTCGGCTCCTTCCACAGTTTGGTGATTGTGGTCATTGCTGCTATGAACATTGGGGTACATGTGGCCCTTCTTTTCACTACATCGGTATCTTTGGGGTAAATACTCAGTAGTGCAATTGCCGGGTCATAGGGTAGCTCTATTTTTAATTTCTTAAGGAATCTCCACACTGTTTTCCAAAGTGGCCGCATCAATTTGCATTCCCACCAACAGCGTAAGAGGGTTCCCCTTTCTCCACATCCTCTCCAACACTTGTTGTTTCCTGCCTTATTAATCTTTGCCATTCTAACTGGTGCAAGGTGGTATCTCAATGTGGTTTTGATTTGAATTTCCCTGATGGCTAATGACGATGAACATTTTTTCATGTGTCTGCTAGTCATTTATTTGTATGTATTCATTGGGGAAGTGTCTGTTCATGTCTTCTGCCCATTTCCTAACGTGATTATCTGTTTTTTGGGTGTCGAGTTTGAGAAGTTCTTTATAGATCTTAGATACCAGCCCTTTGTCTGTAGTGTCATTTGCGAATATCTTCTCCCATTCTGTGGATTGCCTGTTTGTTTTGTTGACTGTTTCTTTTGCTGTGCAAGCTTTTTATCTTGATGAAGTCTCAAAAGTTCATTTTTGCTTTTGTTTCCCTTGCCTTTGGAGACGTGTCTTGAAAGAAGTTGCCGTGGCCGATGTCGAAGAGGTTACTGCCTGTGTTCTCCTCCAGGATTTTGATAGATTCTTGTCTCACGTTGAGGTCTTTTCTCCATTTCGAGTTTATCTTTGTGTATGGTGTAAGAGAATGGTTGAGTTTCATTCTTCTATATATATAGCTGTCCAATTTTCCCAGCACCATTTATTGAAGAGGCTGTCTTTTTTCCACTAGATATCTTTTCCCGCTTTGTTGAAGATTATTTGACCATAGAATTGAGGGTCCATATCTGGGCTCTCTACTCTGTTCCACTGGTCTACGTGTCTGTTTTTGTGCCAGTAACATGCTGTCTTGGTGATCACAGCTTTGTAATAAAGCTTGAAATCAGGCAACATGATGCCCCTCGCTCTGTTTTTCTTCTTCAACATTTCCTTAGCGACTTGGGGTTTTTTCTGGTTCCATACAAATTTTAGGATTGTTTGTTCCAGCACTTTGAAAAATGCCGGTGGTATTTTGATGGGGATGGCACTGAAAGTATAGATTGCTCTGGGCAGCACAGACATTTTAACAATGTTTATTCCTCCGATCCGTGAGCGTGGAATGTTTTTCCATCTTTTTGTGTCTTCTTCAATTTCTTTCGTGAGTGTTCTGTAGTTCCTCAAGTATAGATCCTCTATCTCTTCGGTTAGGTTTATTCCAAGGTATCTTATGGTTTTTGGTGCTATTATAAATGGAATCGATTCTCTAATTGTCCTTTCTATAGTTTCATCGTTAGTGTATAAGAAAACAACTGATTTCTGTGCATTGATTTTGTATCCTGCCACATTACTGAATTGCTGTATAAGTTGTAGTAATTTGGGGGTGGAGTCTTTTGGGTTTTCCACATGAAGTCATGTCATCTTCGAGGAGAGAGAGTTTGACTTCTTCTTTGCCAATTTGAATACCTTTTATTTTTGTTGTCCGAGGGTTTTAGAGGGGAGGGGGATAGGGGGATGGGTGAGCCTGGTGGTGGGTATTAAGGAGGGTATGGATTGCATGGAGCACTGGGTGTGGTACATAAACAATGAATCTTGGAACACCGCATCAAAAACTAATGATGTATTTTATGGTGATTAACATAATACAGTAAAATAAAAGAAAATAAAGAAAGTACTATTTCTGAATAATCATTCGCTGAGTCGGATTGGGTTCAAAGTGCCCAGAGCAGAGTAAATGCGCCTGAAACAGTTTCCTAGGGCTTTATTTGTGCTCTGCCTCTTGTTAGTAAGTGCCCAAACCCTCCTTCTCCCCACCTTGGCTGGAGCCTATACATGCTCTTGTCTTTCTTATTGCACCATGTGGTAATCGGGATTCTCCAGAGAGACAGAACGGGTGAATAAGAAAAAGAGAGGAAGACAGGAAAAGATAGATTTATTTTAGGGAATTGGTTCCACAATTGTGGCTGGCAACTCTGAGTTCCGCAGGGCAGGCCAGCAGGCTGGAAACCCAGGGGAGTTGGGGTTGCCACCCAGAGGCAGGATTCGTTCTTCCTTAGGGAAATCTCAGCCTCTCTCTCTTTTTTTTTAAAGATCTTATTTATTTATTTGACAGAGGGAGAGAGATCACAAGTAGGCAGAGGCGGGGGGGAGGGGGGAGGGAAGCAGGCTCCCCGCTGAGCAGAGAACCTGATGCGGGGCTCGATCCCAGGACCCTGAGATCATCACCTGAGCTGAAGGCAGAAGCTTAACCCACTGAGCCACCCAGGCGCCCCAAGGGAATCTCAGTCTTTCTCTTAAGACCTTTGACTGATGGGATGAGCCCCACCCACATTATGGTGGGGGTCATCTGCTTTACTCAAAATCTACAGATTTATATGCTAATCTCATTTCAAAACTACCTTCACAGGGACATCTAGTCTGGTGTCTGACCAAATATCTGAGTACCACCGCTTAGCCATGCAACCCGTAAGATTAACCATCACACACCATGCCACAATTTTCTGTTTCTCATACCTGCTTTTTCAATAAGATTTCTGCCCTTGGGAAGCCACCAGTCCTATCATGAACACAGTATCTCATGCAGCACGTGTCTGTTACATTAACAAGCAAGCAATTCACTTGATAATACAAATCGTCAATCACTTTAACGTGCCCTTGGCCCCGCACAGGCTACTCTCCGCATGGCAGCTAAAGTGACCTTCTACAAACTTTACAAACAGATCATGTTACTCCTGCGGTCAGAACTTCCCAGGGCCTTTCCTTCTCAGTCTTTAGCATGGTAGACTAGGTCCTGTGCGATCTGGTCCTCGTGGACGTCACGGACCTCCTCTCCTGCCATTCTCCGCGCCTTGAAGTTCCTCAAGACTACCGACCACCCTCCCTTCCAGAGCCTCTGCACTTGCTGTTCCCTCCACCTGGGATGTGCTTCCTCCTCCACATCTGTTAGGATTCTGCTCACACAGCATCTTACCCCCAAGGGCACCCCATCACCCTCTGTGAGAGCGCTGGCCAGCAGAAATGTCTAGGATGATGGAAATGACCTATAATCGGAGCTATCTGATCCAGTAGCCACCAGCCTCCTGTGGCTACTAAGCACTTAAAATGTGGCTAGTGTGCCTGAGGAACTGTTTATCATCTTCTTTAATGTTAATTAATTTAAATTTAAATATCCACATGTGGTTAGTGGCAGCTCAGCTCTATAAATCAGCAACCTCTTTCTGCCACTACCTCCCAGAACACCGTAACTCCCACCTTCCTATATATTAATACTTAGTATTAAATACATAGTATTTACATAGTAAATACATAGTACTTATTACTATGTAATCACCATAAATATACATATTTACCTGTTTGTCATCTCTCTCTCTTCTAAACGTAAGGAAAAACACTCAGGTCTATTCAGGTTACTACTGGATCAAAGTCTAGTGCTTAGCATGGGGTAGGCACTCAGTATTCATGGACTGAATTAACAAAAGAACAAGAGAAAAGACAAAGGGAGGAAGGAAGGAAGGAAGGAAGGAAGGGAAGGAGGGAGGGAGGGAGGGAAGAGGGGAAGGAGAAAATGAGAGGAATGGAGGGAACAAAGGAGGGAAGGCTGATTCTATCCAACTTCTTAGATCACTCTCTCAGTTTAACTCAGTTGTGAATGGTCTAATTAAGAGTGTGGGATTGTTAAAACCGCAGGTGCCTGGTCATCAGTCTTTGGTTCGAATCCCAGCTGGGATACTTTCTGCCTGTGTGATCATGGGTGGGCCACTCCATCCTTTGGAGTTGCCAAGTCTAAGTATTTCTGTCTAGGTTTTTCCACTTCTATAATAGAAATAATATTTACTTGAGGATATAAGGATATCTGGCATTCAGTATGTACCCAAAGCAAATATTGCCGAAGGAGGTTTCTGAGTAGGTGGGAACAGATAGGCTCGGCTGGGGGCTCCTTCTCGTTCTCTGTAAAGTCCTTGCCTTCTTTTCATTGTTTCCAAGAGCCTGTCACTGGAAACAGGTGAGGATCACAAATATTTACTTTCCACAAACAAACCTCCCAACAAAGAAAAGCCCAAGACAGTTGGATTCACTGTGGAATTTTACCAAAATGTTTTACCAAACATTTCAGGAAGAATTAATGCCAATTTTCTCAAACTCTTCCCAAAAACTGAAGAGGAGGGAGCATGTCCACTCATGTTACAGGCCTGGAAGGACCATGTTACCAAAGCCAGGCAAAGAAAGACACAAGAAAACAAACTACAGGCCAATCTACCTGGTGAATATGGATGCAAAACTCCTCAGCAAACTACTAGCAAATCGAATCAACAGCACTTTAGGGGATCACACACCATGAGCAAATGCGACTTATCCCTAGAGTATAAGGATGGTTGAACATATGGAAATCAATTCACGTGATATCGCGCAGGAACAAAATAAAAGATAAAATCACATATTCGTCTGAACAGAGGCAGAAAAAGCACTTGACAAACGTAAGAACACTTTCATGATAAAAATCCTCAACAAAGTAGGAATAGAAGGGAATTACCTCAATACAAGAGACGTCATATATGAAAAGCCTACAATTAACATTATAGTGAAAAACTGAGTTTCCTTTAGGACCAGGAATGAGGCAAGGATGCCCACTATCCCCACTTCTATTCAACATAGTACTGAAAGTCCAAGCCAGAGTATTTAGTCAAAAACAAAATAAAAGGCATCCAAACTGGAAAGGAAGAAATAAAATTGTCCCTGTTTGCAGCTGACATAATCTAATGTATAAAAAATCCTAAAAATAAATAAACAAACAAATAAATAAATAAATAAAATAAAAAATCCTAAAGATGCCACAGAAAAAAATGGAACGAATGAATTCAGTAAAGTTGCAGGATACAAAATCAATACACAAAAATCAGCTGTGTCCCCATAAGCTAATAATGAATTATCTGAAAATGACATTAGAGAAACACTTCTATTTATAATAGCATCGAAAAGAATAAACAATGAATCTTGGAACACTGAAAAAATAAAATTAAATTTAAAAAAAAGAATAAACACTTAGGAATAAATTTAACTAAGAAAGTGAAAGAATGGTATATAGAAAATAACAGAACCTTGACAAAAGAAATTAAGACACAAACAAATGGAAAGGCATCCATTTCATGGATTGGAAGACTTACTATTATCAAAATGTCCATACCACCCAAAGCAATTTACAGATTCAATGCAATCCCCATCGAAATCCCAATGGCATTTCTTTTACAGAAATAGAAAAAATTATAAATCATAATGGAACCACAAAAGATTGCAAACAGCTGAATCAGTCTTGGGCAAGAGCAAAGCTGGTGACATCACACTTAACTGATTTCAAATTGTATTACAAAGTTACGGTCATCAGAACAACATGGTGCTGGCATAAAGACAGACATAGAGACCAATGAAACAGAATAAAGATCCCAGAAAAAAATATCCATGCATATATGGTCAACTGATCTTTGACCAGGGTACCAAGAATATAGAGTGGGGAAATGTAGTCTCTCCAACAAATGGTGCTGGAAAACTGGATATCCAAACGCAGACGCAAGAACTTGCACCCTTATCTCACACCACACACAAAAGTCAACTCAAAATGGGTTAAAGATTTAAATGTTAAGACTTAAAACTATAAACCTCCTAGAAGAAAACATAAAAAAAAAAAAAAAGCTTCATGATACTGGTCTTAGCAATGATTGCATGGGCATGATATCAAAAACACAGGTAACAAAAATAAACGAGTAAACCAAACTAAAAAGCTTCTGCACAGCAGAGAGAATAGTCAACAGAATACAAAGACAAGCTACAGCATGGGAGAAAACATTGAGAAGCCAGATACCTGATATGGCGTTCATCTCCAAAATATGTAACAAGCTCCTTCAATTCAACTCAAAAATTTATTAAAAAATCAAAAAATCAAAAAACTAAGAACCTGATTTTAAGATGGGCTATGGACTTGAATAGATGTTTATCCAAACAAGATGTACAAATGGCTCACAGGTATGTTAAAACATGCTGAATAGGACTAATCATCAGGGAAATGCAAATCAAAATCACAATCAGTTAAGCTTCTGACTCTCAGTTTTGGCTCGGGTCCTGATCTCGGGGTCATGGGATTGAGTCCTGTGTCCGGCCGGCTTCATGCATGGTGCAGAATCTGCTTGGGATTCTCTCTCTCTTTCTCTCTTTGCCCCTCCCATCATGCCCTCTCTCTCTCAAATACATAAATAAATCTTAAGGAAAAAACATACAATAAGATATCACCTCACACCTGTCAGGAGGGCCACTATCAAAAAACAAAACAACAATGAAAAAAAGAAAAGAAAAGAAAAGAAAAGAAGGGTATCTTGGCTTTTTCCACAGTTTGGCGATTGTGGCCATTGCTGCTATGAACATTGGGGTACATGTGGCCCTTCTTTTCACTGCATCTGTATCTTTGGGGTAAATACCCAGTAGTGCAATTGCAGGGTCAAAGCCAAGATGCCCTTCAACAGACAAATGGATCAAGAAGCTATGGTCCATATATACAATGGAATATTATGCCTCCATCGGAAAGGATGAATACCCAACTTTTGTATCAACATGGATGGGACTGGAGATTATGCTGAGTGAAATAAGTCGAGCAGAGAGAGTCAATTATCATATGGTTTCACTTACATGTGGAGCATAAGGAAAAACATGGAGGACATT